>VDFB02323984.1:0-18965 GCA_007258455.2 Sequoia sempervirens | reverse complement strand
AAAAACATCTCAAAACCAAGAAACTGAAATTTAACTATTTTTGGGTGATGCAAGATTGCCCTTACACCTTTGGATGTCACTGCATCGGAATCCTAAACCCTATTTTTCCTTATATGACACATCCTAATAATTAAACTTTGGACTAGATATTTGAATTGAATTATCCCTTATAATAGTACAAACCTCTTACTTTATTTCAAACTATGTTACATTGAAACTCCATTTTGATCATTAGAGCATGTGTATGCATATTTACAATAAGATTTAAAAAACATATGATCCTTTATTAAGCATGCACCTCTTCTTATGCCTTGGAAATTTCTTCAACAATAACTTTCTTCTTTATCGGAAAACCCTAGTGTGAAATCACACTTGGAATGGAAATAAGAATGAGATATTGGTGAGAGTAATATATCCTATTCTATCTATGCATCTTTAATGTCAAAAATTATGAACTTGCGCAATTTCACATTATGTTCTTAATTCACTTTATCCTATACTTTAATAATAAATTTTTAATATCTCTACAAGAACTTAGATTTGTGTTCATTCTTGAAGAGTATAGTATATCTCATGTTATGTTAGAAACACCTATACAAAATTTTAGTTGAGTTCTTCTAGATGGTAGTGTGATGCAAAGACATCTAGGCAAAGTGTTAACATCCCAAGAATTCTTGAGATACAAAAGCATACTTTTCGCATGGCTTGTTTATAACATGCATTGTAATATCTAAACAAGAAACTAATGTCTCTTTGTCTCTCGTCCAAGCAAACAAAACTCATGGCTTTACCATTTCAAAGGGACTTTTCACTCTTTGGATTCATACAACTCTATCTCTACCCCTTAGGGAAACTTTGTCAAAATATTCTCAGCCACCTAGATCACTCTCAACTATCTCATTTTTGGTACTCTACTATTGTACTATTTGTCTCTCTCTTGACAGTTGGGACTCTTCAAAGAGGGATACATTAATTGCTAAAGTTTTCAGCTCTATTGGAGAAGATATTCATTCTTGATAATATTTCTTATTATACTCATTATTTCTACACTTTCTCTTCTTGTATGAGATAACTTATTTAGTGTGGAGAATGAAATATATTATCAATGTTTACATGCAATGGTATTTATCCCGGTAGACCAGGGTCAACACCATAATCAAGCACATTTATTTGTCATTTCTTTGAATCCTTAATGCAATTAGGATTTGAAAGCACACACTTTTTATCTATTTTCTATCTTGGTTAATCATGGAGGTCAAAAGAACAAAATGGGGGTTTGACGAAGGAAACCCCATTAACAACCCCAACATTTTTTCTCATCTCATTGTGTGTGCAAGTTATAAATATCATAGAATTGGTGCCACATATTTTAATTTTTTTGAATTGATTGGTATCAAACAACAACGCGATGTGTGAACATTCACATGATACGATAGTTTCTTTGACAAAGAGATACATCATCTATTCTCATAATCCTCTTGACCTTAGCCTTTGTTTGCAAATGAAGTAAACTCTCATAATAATTTTATATATTTTTTAATTCAACATTCTCCTTATTTATTTTAAAAATTTATATCATAGCAATATTATTCTATTTCAACTTTAAATATTTTCTTCATTTTGGTATTATAGATATTTATATTTTTTTGAGTAGATATAAAGTCTTGTTTCTTTTAAGGCAGAGTAGGAATTTGGCTATTAAAATAGATATTTTAATAAAACCATTTTTCTCTTTCTCTAAATCTTTCATGCATTCAATATTTTTTTCCAAAGAATATTTTCTTATGTTAGATGAAGCTTTAGATTATTTCAAACAATTAGATATTGTAAAAACTTCTACTTTTTCTCTTCCTTCAACTTATTTAAAATATTCTACTTCCATTATTCCTTCTTATAATTATTCTAATAATTTAATTAGCACATTTTTTATTTCCAACACTTCACAAGTGCCTAAGAAACTACCTCCAATCTAGAAACCCATAATAGCCATTTGGGGTGTTCCAAATACACCATGACCTTTGGGTTATTATGTTCATGTTGTTAAATGTATCATTGCTAACATGCAAGTGGCTAATCACTATAGTTCAATAGCCCACCTGTATAACACTTGTTAAAATAAATAAATATATTAATATTCCAACATCTCTCCCTTCTCCTACACCTTTTTTTCCATCTACCCCTAAACCTCTTTTTAAATCCCTAAGAGATTACAATCTTACCGAGAAACTTTGTATTACTCCTACTAAGATCTCTCTCTAATACATTCTACAAAATTATTTTGTCTATAAGGACATGATTCAATATGCTCTATAGAATATCCTTGTGCCATATTTTGCTAGACCAAATGATGTGAATGCTTTAATGGAATGAATTCATTCTAAACCTCCAGACATTATATTCCATCAACATCAACTTCATCCTATTGAAGTGAAAAACATGGATAACTTTAAGAACCCCCCTAGAAAAGGTGTAAAAACTTGGCGAATCTTGTATAATTCTCAAAAAAATATTAATTTTATTAGAATTTTTTAATTATTTTTTCAAGAAAAAAATCCAAATCGTGAATCTTTTGTAATTACTAGAAGTTTGTAGAAAATCTTGGCAAATTATTATTTTTTGAAACAGATAAAATATTTTCATTGATGATTAAAACCTATTTTCAAACCAATAAAATATTTTCGTTGGTGAATTAAACATGTTTTGAAACTAATAAAATATTTTTGTTGGTGAATTAAACATGTACTCAAACCAATAAAATATTTTCATTGGTTTTCAAATTAAACTTGTACTCAAACCAATAAAATAATTTTGTTGGCGAATTCAACTTGTATTCAAACTAATGAAATATTTTTGTGGTGAATTAAATTGGTATGCCAATATAATTCATAGTGTGGGTGGCAAAAATGTCAAATGTTATATATTATTCTATTTGGGGATGAATTTTCCACACACCCAAATTCCTACATAAAGTCTTTGGAATGAAGAAAAGTGTCAACATATTTATAAGTTCTTATCAAAGTAAGCAAAACTTATTGTGACTTGTACCTTTTTAATTGTTTATCTTTTTAGTGCTTCAAAGAACTCAGCTTGAAGCCAAATGTCAATCCAAAAAATATTTGCAATGGCTCTCCCAAGTGCTAACAAAGTGTGAATGCAACAGTTGCAATTTAGCTCACCTTTCAATTAAATTTAATTATTCTTCTAACAAAATTAAATTTAAAATGTATGTAAATCAAGGTAAGATAACAAGATGAAGATCCTTGATCAGATTATGCAATATCTTTTATATTAAATGTTTTAACTATCAGCTTGTGCTTAACCATAGTGGGATGCAGAACCAAGGCCCATTTTTTTTTAATAAATTCAGTTGGCATTCCCGATGAAGTTCATCATAATCTTCATTAAAGCTTTGGTTCAAAAATCGTTATGGAATTTGATACATGAATTTGTCTAAGTAGTCCTCGATGGTAATTAGCCTTCCTAGGAGCAATTACTAGCCAAAGACTTACACATATTTTTAAGTTACATAACAAATGGACTATAGTCTTTATCAAGATGATGTTGGTCTCCAAATTTGTAGAAGCTACAGATAGATATCGGGTGAACATTGATATTTATTCACGTTTCATGGCTTCTAAATACTAGACATTGGAGTTTCGCAGGTTGATGCGTTGTTCTTGGTGAGTTTGATGGTTTGACATGATTATCTAGGAGGCCTACGAGATGTTTTGGCTATTGTGTTGGAGTGGGAATCCTTACACCAAGGGATATTCCACACTCCTTAAATGAAGGAGCCACTGCAACTTGGTATCCTTTTCTGTTGAATTTCCACAATGTTACTTTAGTGGGACATCATCAACTGATCATTATAGGATATGATTTTCTAAGGAATAAAATTTTGTCATAATTTTGATAAATGTATGTGAATATTGCATTTTGCTACAAGCGAGATTTTATTACTCAGTAATTTTCTTATGTACATTTTGCAAGCACCTTTATATGTGCTACATTATCAAAGATATAAATGTCAACATGTATATTTATTTATTTATTTATTAATATTAGTTTTATATTATATCTTTATTCTATGTTATTTTAATGTAACAATTTAATAATTCTCTTATGTTGTTAGAATTAAACTTGTATGCAAATAAAAGTAAGTGTGGGTGGTGAAAATATCAAATGCTATATTTCTATTTTGGGACAAATTTTCCACACAACCAAATTCCTACATAAAGACTCTGAATGGAGACAAGTGTCATTATATTTATAAGTTCTGTTCAGGAGTGAGAAAAATTTATTGTGACTTGTTAGTGGATATTGATAATGCTTAAGGTACACAAATCTATAAATAACTCGCATGTATTACTGCCAATTATTGATGTCTTTATTCTTTAATTTTTTAGCTATATATTTCATGTTCGACCCTTCTTTTCCCTACTTATGTTTCAATTTTTTTTACCCACTTATGTTCTTTTTGCCCACTTCTATAATTCTATTCTTTATTCTATTCTTTTGGCTTGAAATGGGGTCCTAGTTTAGAGTTTTTATCCCTTGTTGCACTAGGAAGTGAGAGATAATTTATCTTTCTCAAGGGAGAAGCTACATCACATTTTCTTATATCAATATGATCAAGTGGAGTTGGTTGTTAACAATAGTGGTTGGCAAAGACTAGCTTCATAATAATCCTTCGGCTCTCCCATATGAGGTTGCTTCTTTATTTGTTTCAAATCTAATGGATATTATTTGGTGTGCAAAACTGGTCAAGTTCCTCATTGGGAGTTATCTCTAGCCTTCTATCTTCTCATTTTCTACTCTATTTGAAGCTTTGGAGAGCTACAATCTTAGCTCTAGTTTATCCACGGTGGGATCGAGTGGCTTTCTTGACAAGAACAAGCTACTAAATGGTGATAGTAGTGTCTCGATTATATATGTGATGGTCAATGGACTTGTTGATGACAACTCTTTTGATTTTTGTAGAGAATTGAATGATTTTCATTCCACTATCAGTGAATCATTATATTTTGAGTCATATAATATTTTTAATTCAATTCATTTTCTCATAAAGCATGTTGAAGAGGACCCACATGTGAATGTTCTCTCTTTCTGCCACCTTATGATCTTGCAAGCTCAAGAGTTGTACAGATTAGTCTTTTGTATTAATGAAATATTTTGCTTAATTGCTTCAATTTCAATATAAATTTTATTGTGTATTAAATTATTAATCATTTGTAACAATATTTTGTCATGGTATGGAGGTGATGGTCAATGTTTTTGCATGTGGGCCTAGTTAGGTCTTAATCATATGATGTATCTAGCTTTTGTAAACATGATTATTGTTTTGAATTAATATAATAAATACAACCCTAGGTTGCTCTTATGAATAAAAATATATATAGTTAAAAATTTCAAATTAATGTACAAAAAGAATTCACTATTGGATGAACGTTTGATGAATTAGTGGAATTCTTTGATCTGTTCCTATTTTCTTAAGTTGCAACAAAAAATAAAATTATTTACAAGTTTTTCATCATTCGATGAATGTTTGATGGATAGTTGCAGTTACATTCTAGAATGAAATGTTTGAAGCGTTAGACTTGCAAACTTGAACCTCTAGAATCACTCTAGAGCCGTTAGATTTACAAAGATCAATGTTTGACATTTTATTCATGTGCATTATTAAAATCCTAATAAACCTTACCCTTTTAGCCCCATGTTATAATCCTTCATTACCATTTTTCCGGTGCCCTAAGTTATAACTTTATGTCCCACCTGCATCATGAGATTCCCTTGCCCCTTTTATTTCCTAACGCTCACTTAAAAACACTTTTTCACATATGTTGAAAATAAATCACTTAAGTGAACCCACACTTTATATCTTCAATGTAATCTGCATTTCTTCAATATAAAAAAAATCACTAAGGAAGAGGGAAGCTACGAAATAGTAGAAAGTATGAATTTTTTTTTCTTTTTATTGATTTCTACAATTCTGCGGAATTATTGTTCATTGAAGAAAATATGGTTGTGGAACCACAGGTTGTAAGAAAATTTACTATGCAAAAAATAGAGAAAAAAAATAAGCACAATATTAACACAATATTTACGTGGAAAACCTAGTAAAATTATACTAGGGAAAAACCACAAGCAAAGATATTTCGTATTTTATTTCTTAGGAAATTTGCAATTACAACAATCTTCTAAAAAGTTACAGAAAATGTGATTTCAACAGAGTATAAGAAATCTGAGTTGTAGTGTCCTTGTCGAACACAACTATCCAAAAATAGACAGTATGACTCATACAACTACATAAAATTGATTTCATATTCCAGCACAGATTAACACCATATGTACTTTCATGATGTTCTTAATTTAATGTGTAATTGAGAAATCTTTAAAAGATAAGAAATAATTTCCTCTTTTGATTTGAAGTGAGTGAAATGTATTGATTTCATTTGATAACTTGATATAAAAACTTCACGACGTATTGTACATGACAATATCATGAATCAAGTTATCAATCAAAATAATATTTGTAAATAGATTTTGTAGAAACTTAAAAATGTCTCACTGGATCACATTGGCTAACTAACATCATTTTGTCCTCAAATCCATCCTCTTTTCACTTGTTTAATTAAATAAAGCCTAATTATTTAATTAAATGCCTCATTTTCACCTATTAATCTAATTGACCTAATTGAGTTAATTCACCCCCTCTCACATTGGCATTTCATTCAATTTAATTAAATAATGAAAATTATTTAATTTTAACCCTAAGTCCTCTTATTTAGTTAAATAACCTAAACTATTACATTAAATATCATATTTGCATCTCCTTTTCATTGAATAAATCAATAATTTAATGAATATCCTCACATTCCTCATCTTGCACATTCAAATTTAGTTTTAATTAACTAAATTGCTAATTTCCCTCTCATCCACTTGCATAGGGAATATTCCAAAGGAAAATTCTCCTATTTTCCTCCAACAAAAAGGTAATGATTACTCCAAACAAACTTTGAAACAACTTTTTAAAGTTGTTGCAAAGTGTGTTTGTTTGCATGATTGTGAGCCCTTGATTTTTTATTTATCCATGTGATCTTTGATTCTCATCGATGTCCTTGATCCATGTTTCATCCTCCTTTCATTTGTGACCATTGATAGATCAAATCAATCTCGTTCATTTCTTTTTCATTTGATTTCCATTAAATCAATTATTTAATAAATATCATTTAATTCCCCTAATTTGCATAATTGAAACTTTGTTTTAATTATCAAATTACTAATTCTTCCACTTGTAAGGGAATATTCCTCCTTTGCACATTCCTCCAAAAAGGGAATATTCCCATGGAATATTCCTTCCCCTTTTTGCACAAATAAAACTTTGTTTTAAATTACAAAGTATCCTTTTTTCCTCACCCATGAGAATATTCCAAAGAATATTCTCTCTCATCCAATCATTTAAAAAATGGATATTCTCACTTAAGGCTTCTTGAGCAGGCTAAACTTGTAACTTCTTAAGCAAGTTACCTTGTGACCTATGTGTGCAAGTCAAAAGTGTGTTTGTTTGGAACAAATGAGAACCATTGATTAAATCTCATCTTGCATTTTCACACATTGATGAGAATCCACGATTCATGCCTCTTCTTCCTTTCATCATTGACCGTTGATTGATCTTTATGATCTCAACCCTTCATTTCTCATTTGCTTTCCTATAAATAAATACTATTTGGAGACAAATGGATCCATCTTTCAATTGTAAACTTATGTTGTTGAATTCACTCACACTCACACTCATACTTCACTAACATTTACCATATTTTAGTTCATTTTTAGTTTCATATTAGCTTTAAGCTTCCATGATAACATAGATGCATACATTTAGCTTATTTGTTAATTAGGATTTTAATCTTTTTAAGCTTGCATACATTTAGAGTAGATTCACATACACCCATATCAATCATCTTAGCATAAATCATGTTAAAATAGCTTGCATCATATTCATTTAGTTTTAAATCATGTTTTCATACACATCTATCAATGGTTTTATCAGTTTTCTTCAATAGAATTGATTGAAACAAACACATTATCCAAGGGATTGGGAAAGGGTCGTCATTCCACATCAATGCGACACCACTCCCCCAATAGGATAAGTTTCAATGTCTTAGATTAGATGTTTTTCAAGCTTTCATGATTTAGAATGATAGTTTTAATGACTTCTTTGTCTTTGTTTATAGTGAATGTTCTTATTGGGATTAATGCTTAGTGGGTTAAATATGCCTCAAATTTGTATGGATCGGGTGTAGTTAATCGTCACTATTTCATTGGTCACATTTTGGCGCTATGAGGGTGAACTTTAATATTTTGGGTGTTTTTTGGAGAAATTTTGGGTTTAATCTCTTAAATGCATGATTTTTCTTAATTTTTAATGAATTCTACATAATTAATCTTGTAGAAAGGTTGTTGGGTTTTGAATATCTCATGTTTAGCTTTCCAAAACATTTTACGATTTGAAAATTGATTGAGATTTGAGGAATTTTTCATTCTCTCCAGTTGTTGTCTATGATTAATTTTGTTGTTTTTTTTTTAAAAATGGGTTTAATCTCTTAAATGCATGATTTTCTTTAATTTTTAATGAATTCTACATGACTAATCTTGCAGAAAGGTTGTTGGGTTTTGAAGATCTCATGTTTAGCTTTCCAAAACATTTTATGATTTTAAAATTGATCAAGATTTGATAAATTTGTCATTATCTCAAGTTGCTATCCAGGATTAATTTTGCTAAAAAAAAATTATTTTGGGTTTAATCTCTTAAATGCATGGTTTTCCTTAATTTTTAATGAATTCTTCATGACTAATGTTGCAGAAAGGTTGTTGGGTTTTGAAGATCTCATGTTTAGCTTTCCAAAACATTTTACGATTTCAAAATTGATTAAGATTTGAGAAAGTTTTTACTATCTCAAGTTGATCTTATAATCTAATTTTCTAAAAATGTTTCTCAAACACTTAAAGGATAAAATGAATTAGCTTTCAAAGTTGCATAAAATTGAACCAAACAACCTCACATTTGCTTTAAATTTTTTATTTCATTTGATTTCTAAACATGTCTCTAACTTCTTGTTTTGGTTTTGCGGGTTTTGTGGGTTTGGACAATACAACTTGAAGAAAAGAAGCATACTATTATCATTTGAACTATAATTGTAACAAGTGTTTCGACACTTTTAGGGCAATTATAACCCATTTTTAATGCTTTTTTATTTCACGATTTAAGACCACACTAGTTTTCAATTAGGTCTTAATAAAAAGAATGCTCAAACGGGACTAAAATTGAACCCTCATTTCATCATTGTATTTTGGGTCTAAAATTGAACAAGGCAACTTAACATTTCGTTTGGTGCATAAAATGAATTCATCTTAGCTTTAGGGGTTAAAATTTATGAGTGTTTGTTGTGTTTTGATTTACAAATGTGTTATTGAATGTGTATGCAATTCTCTCGCGCCACTTGACAATCTTGAGAAACACAAACATTCCTTAACACTTTGCAAAATCACCTACATCTTTCAATTTTGATTAAAAATTAACCCCTTTCTAGTGTAGGGAAAAGGCGTGGTGTGCATTCTCTCCTTGTTTCATGCAAACTAGGATGATCAAACTACAAACATACTTCTTTGTTATTGTTTATCTTTATAGGGCCTGCCTCCCCGCTTCAAAATGAGGGAATGACCCAAGCGATAACGAGCTAAAGCCAAACTCTTCTGAACCGCTATATAAATCTGTGGTTGCGATGAAAATTGTGATCAACAGAAAGTGGTATGCGATAGCTCTCCCCTAGTATCTTTATGATGTGAAAATCCCTTGTTCTAAGGGTTGGGAGACCTCTCGAGGGAGTTTATCATAGTATTCCTTGAACCAGAAGCCCTTATTATGAACCATTGTTTAGAATCCAAAATCCTTAATACTTGTCGATTCAAGAACAGTCGTTTTGAAGCTGCCCCACAATTGTACTATTCATTGATGAAATAGAAAAGTCCTTAGGATCTTAGGAACTTTAGGATTTTGAGATTTGGTGGTCCCGAGAAGTGTGTACCGTGGAGGGGAGCCAATGTCACCAAATCTCTAACTGTTTGCAATGTCTTAGTGTTTGGAGAAATCTGAGTAGGGACTCAACAAGTATGGCCATTTCATCCTAGTATTGAAAATGATTGTGAGTCATTTTAATACTTTACTTGGTTCCAAAACATTGCAAACAAACATTCACAATCTTTCTCAAAATTTCAAACCCTTTGGTCTAAGTATGGATACCTTTTGAAAAAGCCTTGATAATAATGCTTATCCTAAGGATTTTTATCCTTACAAATTTCTAAATATCTTGACTTATATCTCAATCCATACTTTCCAAAGTCAACATAAGCAACTGTGGCTCCAAACTTATGATTTTCACAAAATGGACCTTGTGAAATTTATGATGTTTTTGACATAGACATTTAGTTTGAAAAACGTAATCAAGAAAACTATTTTTGGTAAAAAGAAACTCACTTAAGCAAGATAAACTTGAAAAATTGAACCCCACATGACTATTTGGAGACCAATCATTCATGTTGAACAACCAGACCTTATGCCTGCTATCATACAAGTAAAACATTGCAAACATTGAGTCCAAAACCATTGAGTTATATTGTCCAAATCATTGAGTTTCATTATCTAAAATAATTGATTTTGACTTTACCAAAATCATTGGGTCCTATTTCCAAAATCATTGAGTTCTTGGAGTATTATCACTTTAGAGGTATAACATTTTTCTCACTACCTTGGTCTTGCAAAACAAAGGTTCACTCTAGGTAAACATTGGGTCAAACATTTCATCCATCCTTCATCAAATTTCATCCTTCACTTCACCAAAGTTTGCAAAAATTTTGAATAGACCAACACTCTTTGACTTAGACATCAATCAACCCAAACCCCTAACTTAGCTACTTTGTATGTGAAATGAATCATTTTCCATGCATTTGGTTAAGTTCGTTATCATCTTTGGACTAGCTTATGTTGAAGGTCACAAGTCTACCCTAAATATTCACAAGTTCATAAACATCCTTTATCCAAACATGAAACAATCAAACTTATGTCAAAAGTGTTGTCCCAAAATGTTTACAAAGATCACTTCCCACATCATTCACTTTTTCATCTTCCATTATCACCATTGCTCCAAAAAGACTTAGAGCATCCCTTTTACCTAGATTTGAGTCAACTAGAGAGTTCAAACATTACAAATCTCAACATAACTCTCCCATAGGTGACCCACAATTTATGGTAACCAAAAGATCACAACACAAGAGAATCATGGAGAAAACCAAAGTCACATTCACCTCACTTGATCCAAATCTTCAAGAATTTGATCCTAGAATTCAAGTTACCCCATCACAACAACCATCATCTCCATTAGGGTTGTATGAGATAGAAGATTTCATGGACAATCCATTTGGACTTACTAGGGAAGAAATCATGGAATATCAAGCCTTAGAAAATGTGGCTCCAACTTCCCCATATTTTGTTGCACAATCATTGACACAAGGCTTGACTTCATCTACAATTCAACCAAATCCATCCCTTGTGCCAAGTTAACCCTTAACATCTAGTCTTGCAACTAGGCTAGGAACCAACCTTGGTCTCACTTCATGTCTAGGAACAAACACAACTTTGGGTATTCACAACATGACCATTTCATTAACCACCAACCTTCCCCAAAACACAGGTTGGACACCAATATTTGGAAAACCACTTACATTTCATGACACCACAACAACCTCAACATTTTGAGTGCAACCATCTTCATCCATCACCACAAATACCCCAAGTATTTCTACTGTTACACAAGGTAATGTGGACCAAGTGCCTCGAGTAGGAAAACAAGGGCAAGTTAACACTCTCATGTAAATTCAACCCTTGACAAGTAGCTCCAACAACCTCATTGACACATTGAAACAAGTGGTTACCCAAGCTACCCAAGTTAATCCACCATCCACATCAAGCCCATCTATCATTGATCCAAATCAAAACAAAATCTTGGTTACGAATCCCATCAACCAAGGTAATACCTTGATCACACCTCAAATACAACAAGGGAACCCCCTACCCATCGGTCAAGGGAACCCTTTCAATCAGTACAAGGTCTGAATATGCCATTACCATCACAATATCTAATGGCATCATCATCTTTCCCCATAGTCCCTCTCACCATGCAAAATCAAATGGGACCTCAAACTTACATTCCTCCACCTCAATCCACTATCTTACAAGGAATGTTGAACCAAGGGGACCCCCAACCTCTTATCAACAACCCACAAACCATGCAAAACATAAACACCCAAACCTATCACAAATATCTCAACAATCAAACGATCCTACATTACAAGCACATGCCTTAGCTTTACAGCAAGCACAACAGGCTTATCAGCAAGTCGTCCAACAACAACAAATCAAACAAGCAGCCTTAGTAGCACAAAAACAACAACAACAAGCAGCCTTAGTAGCACAAAAACAACAACAACAAGCAGCCTTAGTAGCAAAAAAAAACAACAAGCAACCTTAGTAGCACAACAAAAACATCAACTAGTATTAGTAGCACAACAACAACAACATCAAGCAACCTTAGCAGCACAACAACAACAAGCTCAACAAGCCGCCTTAGTAGCACAACAACAGCAACAACAACAAGCAACCCTAGCAGCTTAACAAGCCTACCAGTATGCCCAACAACAACGATTGATCGTGCAACAACAAGGTTCCTACTATAACCCTCAATAAAACATCATCAAGCCAAACACGTTAGGAACATATACACCCACACAATCATCACCTTATCCTACACTGCCATATACACCATACAACACCTTATCATATTAAAATCCCACATACAACTCCTCTGTCATCCCATAATATGCAACATATGTTCCTCCACCAAACCCGCAAGATGATTTAGCATCACAACTTAAGGCATTGTCACAAGAAATGCATGACCTTCGGATGGGAAATACAAAGAAGCCCCATACATAGAACTTATGTCCCTATCCATTCGATTGAAACATCGTAATGGTATTGTTCCCTCCCAGCTTTGAAATCTCCAAGTTCGATAAATACAAAGGGAGGGGAAATCTTGTAGACCACATCAAATAATTCAATTTCATGTGTATGGAGGTTTCCTACAATGATTCCTACTTAATGCACCTCTTTCCACGAAGTTTGACATTCCCAACCATGGATTGGTTTTCTCAATTGCCTCTATGTATTAAAAATTTCCAAGAAATCACTGATAAATTCATTGATCACTTCCCCTTTAATCTTGACATGGATATAAGCCTAGAATAGTTGTACACTCTTTGATAGAACAAGGGAGAATCTTTTGCCAATTTCTTGCAACAGTGGAGACAAAGAGCTAGTAAGAGCAAGCAACCAATTCTCGATGAACAAAAAGTGGGCATTATCATAGAAAATATAGACC
Source organism: Sequoia sempervirens (assembly GCA_007258455.2). Lineage (NCBI taxonomy): Eukaryota > Viridiplantae > Streptophyta > Pinopsida > Cupressales > Cupressaceae > Sequoia > Sequoia sempervirens. The sequence continues at coordinate 5,472 of VDFB02323984.1, read as the reverse complement.
CTGATCTATCTTTGTACTTGAATATGTAGTGTATCACATCTTACAATGAGATTTTCCCTATATCCCTTAACATCGAGAGAGCCCTAATCTCATAGGGAAACATACAAGTGTATAAAGACAATCGCCCATCCACTAGTTTTAATGACAATCCCCACTATTGGGCCAAGAATAAGAATGGTACTAGTGATGGTGTTGTTGATGCAAAGGTGGTCTTAATTGCTCCTAGACAAGAAAACACCCAACCCATGAACACACAACAACTATACGCACAACCACCAAACAATCAACCAACGATCAATGCTACAAACAGTCAACATGGACAACAAAGAACAAATAGTGCTCCTAAGTGACAATTCACTCCCTTAGGGGAACTTGTGGAGGATGTGCTAAAGAATTTTATACACTCTAACCTTATCACACTCCTAAAATTTTCAAACTATCAAGAGCCACAAGTCAAACCTCGTAGCTATAGAGATGATCATTTTTACAAATTTCACCGATACAAAGGTCATAACACACAAAACTATCTTAGACTCAAACATCTAATAGAAGATCTTATTGAACAGGGAGACATTTATGTTGATCAAAAATTTGGGAATGAAAATATGAAAAATTTACACAAACCCTATGCTAGATCATACAAAATCAAAAGATTCATGAAAGGCATCAACCTCAAAAAACGTAAACAATACCCATGATACCATGATGGGACATATTTATTCATCACAACATGAGGAATCAAACACACATCAATATACTATTTTAAAACAAAGTTTGAATCCATCAATAGTGTTTAGCAATATTTTATAACGTAATGCATCAAGTGGATATCAGATTGTGATCTCTCCCACATATGACTCTGTTATCCTCAGATTTTGCACGCTCAATTCAAGGGATAACCCCTACGAAACTTGTCTATTTTGTAGCCCACATACTCTAAGCATGTAAAACGAGGAAAATTGCATTGGTCCTCGTGTGTGGTCACCCTCCTCAAAAAATCATTCTGAGCATTATAATACCTTTGTTAGTTCATCAAAATTTTCATTTTAAACCAAGTTGTGAAAATTCAATTTTGGGAATTAGAAAATTTTCTACACATGTAGGAGCTCTGTTTTTCACTGCTCTTACATATTTCATGCCTTAGTCATTTTTTGGCACATGTAGGAGCTCTATTTTTTAGTGCTTCTACATCTCAAAATACAAGTCACATGTAGGAGCTCTATTTTTCACCGCTCTTACATATTTCATGCCTGAATCATTTTCTTTCACATGCACAAGCTTCGTTTTTCATTGTAGAATATGTTTTACAATGCTTCACGGTTGGTAGTTCTGATTCGATACAACTTCAAACTAAAAACAAATCAATAATTCCAATATCTCTATCTTGTCAAAGCAAAGCCTAGAGATACCAACATGATAACAATAGATGATAAAATAAGAAAGAAAAGCTCACAAAGGCACAAATTCATTCTGTAGCTTTTCTCCAATGGATCCTTGAGATATGTAACCAGTGTTGTATTAGAAGCACAAAATCTTCTAGATACTTCACAATAATTCCACGAACAACATGAATAAATACAATCACAAAGTCTTGTAGAGAATTCACCAATAGTTATCAATCGGTATCACAAATTCAAATAAAGAGTGCAACACAAAGTTTACACAGATTTATTTAAAGCCCTTCAGATATTAATTACTAATCACCACCAATTTGAACAAGCCATAAGAAAATTGATTCCAACACGAAGTCTGGTATGCAACTTCACTTCTTTATTGAGCAGATCCAAATTCACAAAGATGAACACAAAGTTTCATGTATTTGCTTCAAAATGGGCAGCACTTCGTTGCAAAAGATTAAAGGTAAAGATTACAAGAGTCCTCTCTTATTTATAGATGGGAGAGGAGAGAAAATTTAGGAAAATCTCACCTACCTAAAAGAATTATTCAAAAATGTTATCCATCATTATAGGAAAACATCTTTGATTTTACATGTAATTACATTTTGCAAAATGACATGTAAAATGTCAAAACTTATTTACATAAGGCATGAAAAATGCTAAAACTAGGAAATCTAATCTAAGGAAAAATTTGGCCTTCTTCAACGTCTTTCTCCATGAAAACTACATGATGATGTGCACTTGATCACTATCTAGCATTGAAGTGTACTTTGGAGATGACAAGGATTCTTGAGATTAACTCCTTCAATGAGATTGAAGACTTTCTTATGCCTTTTGTTGTACCCAAACCAAATTTTTTGCTTCATTAAGGCATTTTGCATTTAAAAGTCTAAACCTTGCTAATTTGTTGTAAAACACAGTTTTGGGCAATGTCAAGCATGGAGTTTTTGTCAATAGTTTGTCAGTCAAAGTCAGTTATATTGGTCAAAACCTGAAGCAGAGACTCAAAATGTAGATTTTCACGATGGAGGAGCATCTCAGACGACATTTCATATTGCAGACGGTCATGTTAATGATCGAAACAGAGTTTTTAAAGATCAAATCAGGGAGATTTCTCAGAGGAAAAGCCCAAAAGCGCAAGTATAGCTCAGGGGCGCCCAGCTTGTTGGAGGTCAAGATTCTGGTTAAAATGCTCAAGCATCCAGTCAATCTCTTCAGAACTAGTCTGGCTATCCGTCGAACTATCCAGCAAGGCATTCCGAGAACCACAGCTCCGGTTATCAGTGACAGAAGTCAAAATCCCTAAATTTTAGGAGATAAGAATTTTGCTCTTTTCAGGCAAAAGCGCGCCTCTAGCCTGAGGGCGCCCATCTTAAGGAAGGGGTAAATCTTTACAGTTTCGATGCCGGACGCAGTCAATCCGTTCACAACTGGTCTGCTTATCCGATGAGATATCAAGTGCAGTCATCCGACTCTCAGATTCAGGCGGCAGTCATCCAAAGATCAGCTTAAAATGGAGTTTTCATGTTTCTGAGCTTCTCCGTTTATGCCCAGTGCAAGTACAAGCCAGGGGCGCTGGCTTAAAGGACCCTCCAGATGGCAATATTTGCAGATAGAGTCTTCACAACATCAGTAGTATACTAGCCCAGCTCCGCAACGCATCATTCAGCTTGTCGATCCGACATTCCTCGTGGTTGTGGCGGAGATTCTACCGAGCACGTAATTTTACGGGCGGACCAACAAATGGTTTTCAGTGCATTTTCATAGTCTTAAGGCGCCTAGCCTTTAGGCTGGTCAGATGAGCCCGTTCGCGTTCGAAGTCTTCACGACTATTGAGCGTAGTCAATTTATTTTTCCTTCCCCAACGAGTACGCCACCTTCGCATTTAGTACGCTTCGCGGCGGCGCAGGCCTTTGTAGGTAATAATCAGAAGAGAAGATGTTCAAAATGGCTAAGTCCGGGAGCGGTAAACATAAATAAAATACGCACTAGAGTTTTTGAGGTCTTAGAAGCAGTTTTCTTGCCTCGTCACCTCCAGTGATTTCTCTTAAGGGCCCTCCTGGTTGTCCGTTAAAACAGATAATGCCGGAATCGGGTCATCCCAGCTCCAGATATCAACTGTCAAAGTGGGGTGTTTTTGATGACGTTTGATTTTCGTCGAAATGACAAAAGTGCAACCATGAGCCAGGGGCGCTTTTCTTTTTGAGGCCCTTAACACAGCTTTTAGTTGTCGTGCATATAGTCATCGGATGCAGAATATCTCCAGTCATGCAGTGAGCTTCGTCTCGTATCAGCAGGGTTCACCGTTCACCGTCAATCGTCAGCTACCGCTTGAAGCGGCCGCCGATGAAGTGCTTTAGGAAAATGGCTAAGTCCGAACTCGTAGCAATTTAATCACTTAATTTTTCTGGCAAGGGTTAAATCCATTGATTTTGCATTGTGTCTCCCGCCAGACATTTCTTCCTGTTCAAGAGGGCTTCCCGATGAATTCTTCTCGACCGCCTCAAGATCACCCTCGATCATCCCAAAAATCAAGCACGGTTGGCTGTACCGTGACAAGGTTGCTAGGCTATTAAATAGGGAGTTAGTAAAAATGAAGTATCTTGAGCAAATGGACGCCTATGTGCTCAAGAGATGACTTTTCGGAATCAGTAAAGTCAAAGGATGAATCTCAGAGCTTCAACCAGTTTGTCAACTGAAGTTCAGAATATGTCTATTTTTAGCGCCATTGCATGATAATAATTATTTTATTATTATTTTCGAATTTGAACTTCAGACAATGGCAGTCGAACTGAAAGGCAACCAATCAGAGGCTTTCTATTCTGGTTAGGGTTTATGAATTCTTGCAGTTGCTAAGTGGTGCGAATTTATTATTATTTATATGTGGCGCCATCTTCATTATTCTTCACAAGCTTTCAAAGAAATTCGTATTTCTCAAAGAGCAAATTTAATCTCAAGAGAAATTCGTGATTTTTCAAAGGCAAATTCATTTCTTTCAAAAGAGATCGAAGTTTATTAAATTCAGAGAAAATTTAAAGTAAATTCGTGTTTCTTTAGAAGGGATAGTGGCGCACATTTTCAAGGCAATTCGCAAATCTTCAAAGGCATATTCAATTTTCCAAAACAATTCGCAATTCTTCAGAGGTTTCAAAGGCGAATTGAGTTCAAAGGCGTATTTCAACAATCAAAGGCGAATCCTCAAATTCAATACAAATTCGTATTTTCTTCAAGGAAAATTCGAATTTCATTCATTCAAAAGGCGCAAATTTCAAGAGGAGCAATTTGTGGTTTTTCCAAACAAGGCGAATTCTTCCAATTCAGAGGCAAAATCTTCATCAATTCAAAGAGGCGATTTTTCCTAACATATCTTTTTGCAGATTCAAGTTCACAATTATCAGTTATTCAAAGAAATCTTGGGCGATTTTCACAGAAGAAGACATCAAAAAACGTCTTTTGCATCCTTTAAATCTCATATTTCTCACAAAATACCTTGTGCATGTTCCTGAAATTGGCAAATTTGATAAGTCTCAGTATCTGGATCATTCCCATATAATTTCCTCGAGTTGAATTTGTGCGCTTGATTTTTCACGAATTTTAGCTTCAGAACATTCGTTCTCGAATTGCTAATTTTCTCAAGTGAAAATCTTTTGTACAATCGAGTAGAAGTTGAATTTTGGCAAATCTGACCTTCTGGGTTGTCTTAGAATCCTTTTCTGGACAAAACCCATACTTCAAATTTTTCACTCTAAAAATAATTCTTCTCGAAAAGGTTATTTTAACTCTAGTGTGCTATTTTTAGATTCCGTAAGTCTTGTCGTAACATAGCCGAGTTTACAGTCAACAGGCTAATTTTTCAAAATGCAGTTAACTCAGCTTGAATACAGGACCAAAACCATCCTTACTCATGATTTTCGCAGGGTGGTTGAGACAGACCTTCACAAAGTGTTGCCAGAGGCAGTGCTAGACCCAGTTAAGATCAGAAGTTCAATCATTCAGAATATTGAGCAGTCTGGTTTACTAGAGGCCGCTTCCATACCTATCTCCGTTCATTGTGTTGAGTTTGTAATGGCTTGCA
>VDFB02323983.1:0-69807 GCA_007258455.2 Sequoia sempervirens | reverse complement strand
TAAGAATTAAATATTAATAAAGTCTTTAATGCCTTGAGGAAAAGTGGACGCCATCTTGAGTAATGAAAAGATATTTGGAAATTTGAAGAGTCCTTTGTGTCTTTTGGCGTGCCTTGGAAGGAATTCAAAGAGACAATCTCCTTTTCTATAAAAGAGAAGCCTGGCTCCAGCATTTGGTATCCATGAATTTTGCTAATGTTATGTTGTCAAAATGACAATTGAACTATTGCTTCAAGGAAAGCTTTCCTCCAAGCCTCTTGTCCAATTTCGTGTTTGAAAGATAACACCTAGTTGGCCTTTTTGCTCCTTCTCAAATCAGACTAGCAGATTGAGCTCAACAGTTGAAGTTTTTGATGAAATTTCTAGCTTTGAAGTTGCTGATACAATCACAGCTGAAAGTCGAATTTGTATACAGCTTTGTGAGTAATTTTTATTTTGTTCTGGGCATTCGAGAATCTGATTTCTATGCTTTGGGCGACCCCTTCCACAAGTTTCCAGATTTTTATTTTGAGTTGCTGATTTTTAATGACAAAATTGCCCCTCAAGGAGGGCCGTACCATTCTTGAAAGCATTGGAATTTTTGCTTGAATTATATGCTGAGTTTTGGTGCTGTTTTGTGATCTGTTTTTGGGCGCCTACCTCCTAGAAGGCTTCTGCAAAAGACATCACTCAATTCAGAGGTAATTTGGTGAAGTTATGAGCATTTAATTGGTTTCACAGTTATTGGTTATTCATTTCCAGAATTGTTATTTTACATCAGACTTGTTTAAGTTTGAATCTCCAATCCTTTCTTCATCATTTATTGTTGATGTCTAACATAGAATCATCCAGTATCATGGTACATTGAATCTATTGTAATTTTCATGTAATTTGCAGCTCTTTTTCCATATTGTAAGACTGTAAACAGTAGTACTGTTCCAGTCCTTTATTGCTGCAATTCTTTCTTTAATTTCACATTAGTACCCCTGGATGGTTTACCGCTAGTGTGGATAATTGGATTTGTATTACTCTTGTACCCACTCTCAAGTGGTGAATTCCCACTCTTAAGTGGATGCCCGCCGCAGCGGAAGAATTAGTTAGTATGAATTCCTATGGCTGGTTATCCGCCTAATTGTTTCAATTTCAATTAATAACTCCGTCATATGTGAGCACCTCGCCCTCACTGGGATCTTGAGTGCACATTCTTGACGTTGAGTTTGTTTCAGTTCAATTGCATTCCTTTTTGTATCAAGTTGAAGCATAGGGATCCTCTGACCATATGCCCGCCCCTCTTCCGTAAGTGGTTTTAGGGTGCATTCTTGGTTAGAGTTGTTTTGTTAGAGGTTTTGATTGGAGCTAACGCTAATCAAGCTTGCCAAGTGCTGGTTTGTGTTGTGCAATTCAACGAAAAAATTGGTTAGCATATTTCAGTGGTATCAGAGCAGAAGATCCTGCCATCCTGTTGATCAGTGTTTCATGTTTAGGCAGAAGAGTGATAGAGATCTTCGGTACTACATCGAAAGTCAGAGCAGATTCTAGTTCAGCTCCTTGTGGTATTCAGAAGTTGGCAGTTAGGCATGGCTAATGAAGAAGAGATGAAGTTGGTAGAGACTCTCTTTATGGCTGGAAAGAGACTTGGTAAAGAATTTCAGTCAAGAGAAAATGAAGAGAACATTCTTCATTTGTTAGAGCAATGCTTGAGACGTGTGAAGCCATCACCTTCAGAGAAAATGGAGTTGGCACTAGCTCCTGTAGTGAATACTTTGAATCAGCCCTATTGGTTGGGGCATCGTGATGAAGAAACCAAGTTGCTGATTTCTTCATGTTTCATGGAGATAATAAGAATTGTAATTCCCCAATTGCCCTATGATGACGAAACTATGAAGACCATATTAAATATGATAGTGGAAAGTTTTCAAGGCCTTGATGAAACTGATAGCAATCAGTAGTCTAGAAGAGCTGCTATATTGAAGATCTTTTTAGAACTCAAAACAAGTATTTTGCTGGTTGAATTGGGCATGCAAGATCGAATATGTTATTTGATCCATTACCTCTTCATTTCAACTTGGAGTGAACAAGAAGAGGATGTAGTTGCAGCAATGAGAAACATTTTAATTTTAACTATCAATGAGATGGATGACATTCCAAAACCTGTCTTAACTTTTATGTTAAACATTCATGAACAAGAAGAAAAGAATTGCTCTATTGCTGGTATGTTGATCAGAGATTTGTTCATTCAGTGTGAGAGAAAATTGAAGCCACACTTGAAGAAGACAGAGCAAAAAAATGAGCTAGTCATTAATGCAGAAAACGGAAATAAAATGTTGTTTCTCAATGATTGTAAGGCTGTTTCTCAAGAAGTACCTATTGATATGCAGTTGTCCGCACATCTTGAGGATGAGTGCAATGAGGCAACATCAATTTTGAGTACACATGAAGAGTCTATGACACGGAATCAAGAAGACTTCCTTGGTATGCTTGTAACAACTAATGAAGAGATTAGTAATATACCTTTACATGAAGGGCTCATTGAAGACAAGAAGGATGAAGTCTTCAAATCAGCTAGTAATGATGATCCTTTACTTCATTCCAGTGAAGATGTCATGAATAGTTATGGATTAGAATCGTTTGATCATCAAACTAAGCTCTTGGAGAAAGATTCTCATGAAGATATCAGTTTTGTTGAGTTGGGAGGTGTCTCATTCAAAGAGTCACCAATCCAAGAGGAGCATGAAGATCTTTTTCTTGTTGATCATTACAATCAACCCTTTTGCATTTGGGATCCTGGTGAGATGGCACCAAGGTATGTTAAAGAACTTGAGTGGGATAAATTTCCCTTTGATCTTGATAAAGTTCAAAATCCATTTTGTATTGCAAGCTACGAAGTCATTGGAGAAGATGTTGTCTTTGATGAAGAAGCTTGCTTGGCAAAGCTCCATAAAGATTCCTTTGAGGTGGTTGCAGCCACTAAAGCAGAGTATGTTGCTACCAAGACTTTAAGAGCATCAATTAATAATGATTCATTGCTTGAAGATATTGTTGACAAGCCTTCTATTCAGGAATTATGTAGTGAAAAAAGAAGGAAGGAAGTTGATTTTGAAAATCATGGCAGTGAAAACAAATCAGCTTCTCTGCACCACTCTTCCGTAGAGTGGACTGACGGTAAGGCTGTAACATGAGATACACCATGTCACCCACTGCAAAGGAACGCTTAACCCTTTTCTAATCAACATACTGCTTCTGCCGATTTTGTGCCCCCTGAATATTATCTATGAGAGACCTCATAATATCCTGCTGATCCTGCAACATATCACCTGCGATGGGCACTCTGCTATCACTCAACACCAAATCCAAAAGGTTGGGCGCCTCATACCCGTATAATGCCATAAAGGGCGTCATCTATATAGTCATGTGGTGAGTAAAGTTATAACAATACTCACAGAGGTATATCCACCTCACCCAAGCTCTCTGTTGTCCACCTATATAGTTACGCAGATATCCTTCCACCCACTTATTGACGATCTCCGTCTGGCCATCTGTTTGTGGATGGTAGCTGGTACTAGGTGTCAGTTCGGCTCCACAAAGTTTGAACAACTCCTGCCTAAAGTTGCTCATGAACCGACTGTCTCGATCGTTGACTATAGTCCGAGGCAAACCATGTAACCTGAATACCTCTCTGAAGAAGAGCTCTACAGTCTGCGATGCTACGAATGTAGTGGTGATCGGAAAGAAGTGTGCATATTTTGTCAGCCGATCAACAACCACGTAAATACAATCTTTCCCTTGGGCTTTCAGCAAGCCCGTGATAAAATCCATTGATAAACATTCCCACTTCCTGTCAAGTATCGAAAATGGCTGAAGCAAGCCAGCAAGATATGTGTGCTCCTGTTTGTTCTGCTGACAAACAATGCACTCTCGCACATACTGAAGAACATCAGTCTTTAGCCCTTTCCAAGTAAACCGTTCCCGTACCAACTTATATGTTTGGAAATAACCGGGATGGCCCGCCATAGGAAGATCATGAAAGGCTTTCAGAACTGCATCCTTCAATTCTGAATCTGGAACAAAAAAAATCCGCCCCTTGTAAATGATCAGGTCATTTACAACAGTGTATCTACTATCTTGCTCTGTGCCATCAACTATGCAAGAAGCCCATTGGTTCTTAGCATACTCTGCAATAATCCTGTGCCTCCATTTTAGGAGATGCATTGCCGCAGCATTCAAGTAGAGTGCGGACAGTAAATATGAAGCTACAACGTGCTTCCCTTAATGAGTCATATCAAAATCATCACGGTTACAGATTTATTTAGGCCCATTTTTGTTCTCAATTTCCAGTCTCACTATCCAAGGAAGTGTTTCAAGCTATTGTGATCTGTACGCACACTGAATTTACTACCCACCAGATATTGCCTGAACTTAGCCAAAGCGTGCATAATGGCTAACATCTCCTTGTCATAAATGCTATAAAATCTCTCAGGACCCTTAAGCTTCCTACTCTCAAAAGCAATAGGGTGTCTCTCCTGCATCAATACGGCACCAATGCCCTCTCCTGAGGCATCACAATACAAATCAAAAGACTTTGTAAAGTCTGGTAGTGCTAGAATTGGACACAAAGTCATAATCACCTTGAATCTGTCAAAACATTCCTGAGCCTGCGGTGACCAAGCAAATGCCCCTTTCTTGTGGGATAGGAGTGTAAGGGTCAGGCATGGTGAGGCCCACTTTAAGCAATCGTCACGTAAAAGCACGCAACCCAATGGAATCTCGGTGGGAGGTGAGGACTTCTCTAGTCTTGTACTCTACTATAGCTCGAACCTTCGGGGTCCATCTTGGAAACTCCTTGGCGATGATGTGCCCCAAGATACATAACTCAACCATGCACAGCTCACCTTGGACTCCTTGGCACGGACTCTCGGCCATCTTTCAGGCTGTATCCAAGAGTGAGCCTGATAATATCCCATGACCCTCTTTGTACACGAGGAGATGTCATCGAAGAGACCAACACAAATCCTCGTGGGAAAAGCCCTTTTCATTGGCCTAAAAGGTAAGCGAGGCGTTGGTTGATAGAAAGGCATGGCAAAGAACCTGATGACCATGCTTTACGGCGGTTTTTCTCTCTATGTCCCCAGTCCTCATTCGGGCCCGATGGTACGGAACTCAGAATCAATCTTCCATTGAATAAGGCCGCTTAACAGTGCAGCTCATCAATCAACTCATGATCGCGGGGGTACTAGGGGGTACCTATTTTTGTTATTCAGGGGTATTCTCATGCACTCCATTGATAGGCCATCCTTTTTCTTCACCAATACAAGCCCCAGTGAAACCAAAGAAGGTGACTTGCTAGGTCTGATATGCCCCATAGCCAACAACTCACTGATTGTTTTCTCTATCTCATCCTTGAGGCATTTCAGATGTCTGTAGGGTGTGATCATAATGGGCTTTGTGCCCTCCTCCAACTCGATAATGTGCTCGATGCCTTTGTCTGGAGGTCTGCTAGGTGGAATATCACTAAACACTTTAGAGTGTTTAGTTCTCAGTACCTAAATGTCAAGATGGTACTCAACCTTCTGCTGCTCCTGTTGTGCTGGTAACAACATACACTCTGCAGCCCAATCCACCATATCATGACGAATGAGCCGCTCCATCTGTCTAAAAGATACCACTCTCAAATTACTTTCTCTGATGGATTTTATGACGTGGTTTTCCGTTTACTTTGAACTTCATCTCCATGTCTCGAAGATTGAGTGTGAACTCACCCAAATCATTAAGCCATGCCATCCCAAGTACCACATTAGTATCTCCCATATTCATAATGTAGAATTCAGCCTTGGATTCATAGTTGTTAAGCTTCATCGGAAGATCTGCTATTCTCCTATCACATTTGAGGGTGTACCCATCAGCCACCTTGACTCGAATACCCTCAAACTCCTCTGTCTGTATGCCTCGTCTCTATACCAATTGTGCATCTATAAAGTTATGAGTGGCACCAGTGTCAAGTAGAGTAATCACTTTCTGACCTGCTAGGAGCCCACGTAGCCTAAAAGATCCATCTCTCTGAAGACTAGTCAAATGTGCCTCTTGTAACTTCTTTCTTCCCTCATTTTCTATATAAGATTATCAATCAAATTATTTAATATAAGAATAAATCAATTCAATGTTCTATCGTCAAATCTCAGTTTGTTAGGCCTCGAATAAGGTGTGGAGCCTGAAGAGAACTTGCTGCGAGGTGCTGCAAGCTCCATACTGCGTGCCTTCCTCATTGCCTCCTGAAGAGTAGGAGGATCAAATGCCTTAACCCAACCTCTCATCGGCTCATATAATCCCTTGATAAATAGAATGACGAGTCTTCTCTCCGAAATACCTGTCACCATGACTACAACCCTCTGGAATTCACCAATGTAGGCATCCAAACTCCCTGTCTGCCTGAGCTGAGCTAGCTCCTAAAGTAAAGTTCTGGATCCTTCTTATCAAAACGTTCTATGAGCCTGTTTGTGAACTCCTGGTAGGTGGTAACTGTGTGATGACCCAATGTGTACATGCCATGATGCCACCAATCATGCGCTAATCCATCAAGATGTAGTGTGGCAAATTTAATGTACTCGTCCTCCTACATATGTCTCAAAGATAGGTAATTGTCTAACTTTTGTACCCAAGACCTCGCTGAACTCTTATCTGAGCCATCAAAATAAGGCAAGACAATCTTGCTGACTACATGCTGAAGATCCCTATTCACCTGTGGTGGTGGCTGGTACTGGGAAGCTCTGTGCTCAAATCTACCTCCACCCCTTGGTCTATGCACATCCATGAACTCATGAAACGACAACGACTGCCTGATCTCAGGAGCCAATGTCGAGTACTCTCCAAAGAATCTGGTCACGTCTGCCACTTATGTACCATGCTATGGCTGAAACTCTGGCTAGTGACTTGGCTGCTCTGCCTTCGGAGTCGGAGGTGCCTCGCTAGTAATAAAGGTAGGTTGTCCAGGCCTACGCTCATGAAAGATAGGTGACAACTGCTGCTGTGCTGATACCTGTGGCTGGTCTATGCCTTTAGTCCTGCTGGTTTGTCCTATCTGTATGTAATGCTGCTGAGGCGGACTATACTGCCTCATCATGCCCATCAACTGAGACATCATGTCCATCATATTGTCATGTCTCCGTCTTAACTCAGTCTCAGACATCTCCCCCTTGGTAAGTTCCTTCCCTGTATCCCTATGAGACTCTGTAGGAGTCTCACGATCTATCATGAGTGTGGTGATACTGTTCTCACTACTACTAGAACTGGATCTGTGTATACCCAGAACCCCTGATACTGTCTCACCTTCTGGAATAGGTGGACTTGTCCAATCCTCTACTCTGCCTGTTCCTCTACCCTTACTGTAGAAGATAATGCCTCTACTCATGAAAAAGCATCGAAAAAGCACACATCTATCTGAAAAAGCACAGGATGGTAGGAAAATTGTGCTCTGATACCACTGTAAGAGACCAGGTGTCTCTCAACCCTGACTGCTGATGACGAATGCAAATTTTTGTTTCTTTTTGTTGTTTTTGATTTTTTTGTGGTTTTTGCAAATAAAAGGGATGGTGCGATTATGTATAAAATAGTTCTAAAAATTCATAATAAATATAAGGATGATAAACTATGCATCAAATAACTCCCAGAGAGATGGCAAATGGATTTATTTCATTTGATGCAAGATTACAAAGACGAAACTCAAACATGCATACAAAATGCAATAATATTTAATGGAAAAACCTGGTATTAATTGCAGCCACCTGAATGATGAAAGAATGGTATGTCTAGCACAAGAAACAATGATCTGCCTCTCAGATAATGACGCAGGAACCTCAAAAGAACAAGGCGCCACCCATAAAGGAAGAATCAAGCAAAAAGGCAAGGCAATTTGCTTCTACAGAGAAAGACGTCCTTGCAGCTGAAGGGTACAGCCAAAAACCAGCAATTAATGGAGTCGTACAGACCTTGGAATAAGTGCCAGATGATAGATATGAACAACCACTGCAAATGAATTCCCTTCTGAAGAAGATCGATCCAAACCCTTGATTATAAACTTCACAATTAGCTCTGTAATGACCTCTAAATGAAGCCACTCAACTGACAATCTTCAACTGGTATCTCACAGTCTCAGTATGTCTGATTCTGAAGAGGGAACGTTCTCCAAAATCCAATGATTTGTAGAAAACCTTGTTTCACAAACCCCAATGTTCTTAGAGAGAAAATAAGACAAATTAGAATAATTCACAATGAAGTTCGATTTGCCTTGAAGTGAAATATAAGCTCTCTTGAAAAGTTTGACCCAAAAAAGCAACTCAAGAAGCACTTAATAAATTATTAAATTCGCCCTTGGAAACTTAGGAGAAAATATTATAATATGGCATCCCTTTTTAAAATGATTAATGAATACATAAATCATTAATAATAATCGCCCCCTTTAATATAAAGTATTAAATACTTTATATTATTTCATTGACACCTTTAATATTTAATTAATTGACTTTATAATATAAAGTCACACTTTAATATTTCTCCACATATCATCAAATGCTCAAATATTCACCGTCTGCTCACCAAATTGTCACACTGGGTCGAAACTGAGATGATCAACTGAACCAGGTGCCTTGCCCGAAATAGTAACCCTTGTCTACCTGACTTACTATAAATAGTAAGTGCCTGAATCTGACTCTATAAGACTCTGCCAAGGCCCAAACCTTAATCAATTGATGGTGTAGTATCCCCAAATGTCGGATAACTGCCAAAAGTAACCCTGTAAACACACCTGTCAGCCTACAAGGGTCTGAATGATAGGCTAGCCCTTGAATCGCCTAAACTGCCTAGGAAGGGGACATTACAATCAGCTAGCTTTGCTTGAATAGTCTCGGCCTGTGAGATGGCTCTATCTCTCGATTGCGTGTCTTCCTCAATGGAAGCCATGGTTCGACGCAACCTTAGAAAAACATCTCTGTGGCAGAGCTCCATCCCGTGAAGAGTTGAGAGAACTCTACCATGCTTTCCACTAGCTGTAGTTCTCGGAAATTGCTAGGCTGTCAACATCTCGGCCGTCTCCACTCTCGACCATCCCTGTAAGATGAAGCATTTGAAAAATTCTTCTGCGCATCCAAGCTGCACGAAGGCTAGGATTCTCTTTGCCTCCTATGCAACCATTGGATCATGGCCAATGTCTAGTTGCTGAGATATCTCCCCTACCTCATACATCACCCTTGCCATGGACTAAAGCTCTCCAAGGTACCTTTGTGCTATGCCAAGTGGATCATCCTCATTGGGTTTGGTGATTTCAATGATAATGCCTTCTTATCCACCCTCGCTGGAGTCCTCCGTATCAGAATGATCAACCATGGGTAGCACCTGCGCCGCCCATGATGGTTCTCCATTCTGCTATAATTTTTGGTGCATTCTCCCCTCTAGGTGGAGTTGCTTGTATAGTTGGGAATTTTCAATGACCAAGTTCTTCGACCATAAGCCCTGGTGATGAAGGGAACACTAGAGCCTCTACTAGAATGCCCAATTGTTGCAACCATTGGTCTATTGTATGTGCTTCTTTGGCCAGATTTGTCTCCCGACCAATACATGGTCTCTAGGTAGGTTGCTCTCGGCTGGTAGGATTGTTGGCGGTGCGGTTGACAGTGCTGGTAGCATAGTTGCTGGGAGACGCGTCTCCCCCCCTTCGAGACACGTCTTGGAGACGAAGACATGTCTCCGGTATTGGAGACGTCTCTGGAGTCGCCTCCTGCTGCATGGAGACTTCTGCCGGAGTTTCCTGAGTACCCTGCCATCTCCTGTTGGAAAAATGACGTCTCCTGCAAAGAAAAACCTAAAATGTGAACTATGATTATGAAATATTAAGTATGAACTGTTTGATGCAATGACATTTGTGTATTTAAAGTTAATGTTCATTGTTAAACTTTACTACTGGTCTTTTTTTGAAAGTTCAATGTCATCATATTTTCTATAAATTATTAATATTTATATTTTTAAATTTTTATTTAGATTAAAAAAAAATGGCGTCTCGAAGTACCCTCATCTCCTATTTTTTTAAAAAAGCCGCACCAGTACCCGTACCAGTCTCTCGTACCAGTACCGGTACTAGTCTCACGACAACTATGGCTGATAGTCCTAGTAATGTACCTGACAATCTGGGCGATGCCTCTAGTGGTCTTGGCAATTTTAATGCTCCCTTCTTGCACCTGATCAGTTTGGGAGCTCCATTAGCCTTTTCTAGGGTTCCTGTAGGCTAAGTTGAGTTAGTTAGGGGACTCAAAGCCTATGTTGGGCTTTGTGGTGGTTTTCAATGTTTTTTGGCAGGGGTTACTATTTATAGAAATGGCCATTTTTAACATTTACTATTTATAGTAAGTTTCAATGCATCTCAGGTTGTGCTAGTTTGGTGTTTGGGCACACTTACTATTTTTTAATAGTTGCTATTTTTAGTAAGTGTATTTTTGGTAGCTGGTCTCGGCCTTTGTTTCTCCAGTAGTGTAATATTTCCTGTTTGAGCGTTGGTGAGTTCTAAGGGTAATCAAATTAATATTTATATTTCCGTCACTTAAGTTTTGTTATAAAGTTACTTTATAACTTAAGTGAGGGTCATGTGTTCATTAAAAGGACCCCTTGTCTCATGCTTAGGAATAAGGTGAAATAAGTTGGTTTTATAAGCAAATATTTAGCCTCCAAAACTGGACACCAAACTTGGGGGAGGCATAAGGAATTAAAAATGAAATTAAAAAGCTCATGAAGGGTGTGTGGGGTTTCTTGGAGGGAAAAGTGAATTCAAATTGTGTTGCCTTAATTTCCTCCTCTCTTCTATATAATCACCTCTTGGGCTCTCATTTCATTATCTCTACTTTGGCAACATAACAGGATGCTGCTGGAATGCTTCCAGATTACCGTTTTTGTGAGTTGAGGATGAAAACCGTCACTGTT
Source organism: Sequoia sempervirens (assembly GCA_007258455.2). Lineage (NCBI taxonomy): Eukaryota > Viridiplantae > Streptophyta > Pinopsida > Cupressales > Cupressaceae > Sequoia > Sequoia sempervirens. Next base: position 58,872 of record VDFB02323983.1, on the reverse strand, counting down.
AGTTGCTGGTTTCGGTGGTGAGAAATCCACCCTAGTCGGAAAGAGTGGTTCTACTTTAGGGATCACATTTGCACTCACAAAGTTTCTGATTTTCATCAATTTGGAGGTTTAGGAATGAAGATTTTCTCCGTGTTTTGATGTGGGAGCGGAGGTTTTGATGTGTTCGATGCTTTGCTTCATTTTGGTGTGTGTTTGGAGGTGTTTAAACTCATTTTCTGAGGTCTGATATACATTTTCAGAATTCTGGAAATTCACTTTTTCACAATGATTGGAAGTGCTAATTTGCTCGTAGCTCCGTTGGTGTTTGACGCTTCGTTTTGGGCATTGTTTCAAAGGATTCCTCATAGTTGTGCACCACATTTCAAGCACTCATTTGCATTTTTGTAGTATTGAATTTTAAGAGCAAATCACCCTTCCTAGGGAATCCTGCCATTTTGGGAGTTGTGCACACTCATGTCTGCTGATGTATAGGCCTCAAATCTGCTCATCTTGGAGTTCGTGCGGTTCTTTGGTGTGAGATCGCGGTGGTTGATCAGCATCTCTTGTAACTATCTTGTGGTGCAAGTTTGAAAATATTTGTTGTGCTTGTATGTGTCCTGTCCCCATAATTGTAACACATTGAAATACATCATAATGCAAATAAATAACAAAATATATATTGACAATTCATTGTTATTATATTTTAATGATTAAAATATGAAATATTAAAATACAAATAAATAAAAACCAGAAATAAAATAACAGACATTATTTTGGTGATTACTATAATAATAATAATGAAATCTGATGATTGAATAAACAACTAAACTACATAAATAAATCTAATAAACATAAACTAATAAATAAATCTGTTGACTAAATAAATCACAAAATAAATAATACTGCAATCTGTTTATTAAATAAACAAACAACAAATATAAATACAAAATCCCGATTCATGAATCGGTTCTTGGAATCAACGATTATGATGCAGTGATTTTAGTTTACAAAACACCTAAGCACCGATGCCTTAAGGGGCTTAAAGCACAGAAAACAGATTTAAGAAAGGCAGCAATTATAATTAGTCATGAATCTGTTTCAACAGGTCAGCAAGTACACAAGGGACACGTCCCTAGTCAAAAGGTAAACATGACTCTTGGAGGTTTGCATATAAAAGGAGAGGCATCCAAGACAATTAGGCATCGAATTGGAAATAAATAAAATCTGAAATAAATTTCTGAGTAAAAGGAGATTTAAAAGTAGAAATCTGAATAATGATGACAGAAATAAAATGGATATTTCTGATTATAGCAGTAAATATATACATATATATTATTGGAAGATTGAAATTAATGAGAAATAATTATATAACAATATATTTATGAAATAGGTATCTATTATATACAATAATGATGCTTGCAACAATTATTAAGCCTTATAAGTAATGATGACTCTTGAATACAAACATAAGTAAATTATGTATATTTATGAATTGTCCTCATCCTATGATCAATCCAGTATAAGGTTGAAGGAGGCGGGTAAGGAATGAAAAAACGTGGAGAGATACAGCAACTCAGGTGACATACTCACTTAGCAATAATAGTTAGCATATTTTGAATATAAGAAACAGATATTGCTAATCTGATTATTGGTGTAATGCTTTCCGTAGTATTAACATGATGATAATGATGTTGATATTGACTTAAAGAATCAGTAATAAATGCAAATGTATTTGATTGCTAAAAGATTGTCTTCTGAGTGTTTGCAAGCTTATTGGGAGGAAGGGTGTGAGGGAAGTGGTCCCTAAAAACCCCACTCAAGTCCGCCCCTGGAACCCAAGGCAGGGATGGGCCCTGGAGGGGTGGAAATTCCACTCATAGTCTGCCCAGTCTCAAGGCATGGGTGGGCCATGGAGGGGTGGGGGTCCCATTCAAGATCCACTGCGGCCATGGAGGGGTGGTAGGCCTGGGCCACTTACACACTCCCTCGACTGTCCGCAATAGGTTAAGTGTCTTTTGAGGTGATGGCACGGGTAGAGAAAGCAGGTACAAGTGTTTCCACTAAGCATGCCACTCCAAGGGTGGAATAGTCTTGGCTGGACATTCCTGCCGCTTGGGGCCAAGAGGTGGGTAGTCTTGCGTAGTCTTGGTCGGACGCTTGTGCTCTTGGGCTTAGATGGATAGCTTCGGGCGGATCAACCCATGCCACTCCTCATATGTCTTCATCATGGCTTTTGTGATTATGTTTATATTTTGGATGTCTAGATATTAATGCTAACAAATATGTGTATGTGGAAATGTTGTTAATATGGTGAATGCAGATTTCAAGCGAGGATTATTTCATTAGAGAGAACATTCCCTTGAAAGAAGAAACTCTAAACCTAATCAACAAGCGAATTCTAGGGCAAGGTCAGGCTCGGGACATTACAGTATGACTGTTATCAGGTCTGAAATTCATTGTTATCAGGTCTAAAACATTTCTCATTAAGTCTGATTTCATTGGTTATCATTTTCCATTATGATATGTTATGGTTCAATGTGAAAACAATGCAATTTCATGGTTATCCCTTCTTTGTAATGTTTCTTATGAATGGCATTCTATGTTGAAAATATGTGAATCAAGAACATATCTGCAATTACCATTACACTCAGCAAACAACCAAAAAAAAGTTCAGGGGTGGTTGTTACAGTAGTGCGCTTGGCAATCCTGGTAGTTCACTTGGTGGTCCTGGCAGTGCACTTGGTGGTCCTGGCGGTGCACTTGGTAGTCTTGGCGGTGCGCCTGACAACACTGATGGTGCAATTAGTAGTGGTGGTAGTGCCACTGGCGGTGCCACTCCTGTAGTCATCTCATTCATTGGTACGGCCTCGTCTATGTCCATTTTCGGTAGTGATTGGGCATCAGTTGCCAATGATACCTCCTCTCCCCTTTGTATGATTGGTTGTTGGAATTGTGTTTGTCATACATTGTGTCCATTCCTTTGCTGTATGATGCAATCAAATCGTCGAACGATGTTGAGTCTTGTTTGAGGGCGTACAATCAAGGTCATCGTATGATGATAGTTGTTGGGGTCTTTCCTTGTACCATGTCAATTGTGTTGATGTTCATATGCAGCATCGGTCGCATCTTCCAGCCCAGATCAAATATAGAAAACAATTAAATTATAGCCTATCGGCTATTTAATTGGTGAGAACGATTTTATGAATGGCCACGTCATTTGGTAAATAATGATTAATATTTATTTAATATGATATGGCACGATTATCTTGGAGGCGCGTTTTTCTATGAAGGCCGACTTCTTGTTTGTAAAAGACATACCTCTTGGATGAGGCCGACATGTTGATCTTGGAGAGTCACGTCTCTCCCTTCACATTGTATTTATACTCCTTGAGTGCAACTCATTTGATTATCCATTCCATTCGATATTCATCATAAGTTCGAGCCTTATCTAGTGCGAGTTATTCTCAAGAGCAGATCGACATTATTGGAGGCTGAGTTTCGTTATCAGCAAATTACATCTGGTTGTTCTAGTGATAGCATCAGCTTGTGGTGCATTCTATTGGCCTCATTATCGGCCTATTGTAAATGAGACATTCTTGTTGTGATTCAATATATAAGTGATATATTGTTGCTGGGTTTTTCTCCCTCAAGAGGAGGGTTTTCCTAGGGTATCTGCTGTGTTATTGTGTGATAATTTTAAATTAATTTTCTGTGCATTAAATCTGATCATAAATCTAACAAATTGTTGGTGTTCGTTGTACGAGTTGTTTGTTGATGTCGCACACAGTGAGTGGATGCTCGCACGGAGTGTGTTATATGATGGATGATGCCACACTTTGTCTAAGATGTGCGGCCAACCTCCAATTCCGTACGACATACCTTGTATGCCGTGTTACCATCCGTACACCATATGGTTTTATTCCTCCCTTCTCCTCGTACTTTGTTCCATACTCAGGAAAGGGAATTATGTGTAATGTTCTTGCTTCGTATGGTGCGGTTTCTTTGATGTTGTATGTTATGACTTCCCTCTTGTCATACGTTATGAGACCGTACGATGTTCCTCTCCTTCCCATGCAACGGTGCAATGGCACGCCGATTCCTCCATACTACCACCCTTCTCACCCTTGGCTGTATGATTATCTGCAAACTTTGTTGTACAATGTCTCTAAGACTTCGCTAAGATTGCCATACTTCCTCTTATTTCATTTGCCATACTGTTTTGAGTGGGAGTGCCTCTTCCTATTCTTGATGCCTCCATAGACTCTCTTCACTTCTGCTTTTTCTTTCAATTGAATGTACCATGAAATGTATTGTATATTTTTCTTTTTGCCACATATTATTATTATTATTATTATTTTATTGGTGAGTACTACCATTATGAAGGGGTAGCGCCTAGATTAGTGATTATTAGGTATGTTTGATGGTTTTGACGTGACTCATAAATCACCATTTGTACTCATCGTTGGACATGCCATTTACTTCGGCTCATATGCAAAGTTGTATTGTTTAACGTGCTTGTTGGGTGAAAATTATGTAATCAGCTTTTCGATAGATTACACAACTAGGACTTCAGCCACAACTATGTGAGATGTAAATCTCTCCTCTCAGAAAGGGGAGGCGCCCTTCTTACTGCTGACAGAAGCGATAGTAAAACAAACAAAGTAATTACAAAATGTACACAATACTTACGAAGTGGGGGGGATGTGTTACATTCATCCTTCTCTCTTTTTTCAGAGAAGATGTTTACAATGCTTCACTGTTGGAAGTTCTCAATTCACAATAACTTTAAACGATCAACAAGCAGTAATGCCAATACCTCTATCTTGTCAAAGCAAAGCGTAGAGGTACCAGAAGTGATTAACAATAAACTAGTAAAATAAAAGTGAAAGCTCACGAAGGCACAAAGTTGTTTCGTAGCTTTATCAATGGTGGATTTGTGATAGGTCTGTCGTTTGTCGCATTAGAAGCACAAAGTCTTCTTAGATGCAGCAATTCCTCGAACAACATGAACAATTACAAGCGTAAAGTCTTGTAGATTATCCAACCAAAATATCCAAAGAGCATGAATAATTACAAGCACAAAATCTTGTAGATCATTCAACCAAAGATAAACAAAACACGAATGTAAATCTAAATGAAGGATGTAACACAAAGTTTACATGAATTACTTAGAGTCCTTCAGATTCCATAAGCTAATCACCACCAAATGAGATCAATTCATAAGATTATCGAATCCAACACAAAGTCTGGTTTGCAATCTTCTTCTTTTTTGATCAGATTTCATCCACAAAGTATGAACACAAAGTTTCACAATTCTGCTTCAAAAATGGCAGCACTTCGTTGCAAAATACTAAAGGATAAACAATACAAAGGAAATCCCTCATATTTATAGAAAGAGGGATGAGCAAAAGTAGGAAGGAAACTAATTTGAGAAAATCAAGGAAAGTTGGGTGAGCGATTTTAGGAGATCTCACCTAACTTGGACCAAAGTCAAAGTATAATTTTTCTTAATGAAATTACATCTTGAACTTGGTGCAATTACACTTTACAAAAGACATATAAAATGTCAAGAAATATTTACAAGATGCATAAAAGGATGCATCGAAAAGATCTAACTCTGGAGATCAAGAATCCTCATGGTTCCTTGCTTGGGCGCGGAGTCTTCATACTTCTTCCTGGTCTCCAACATGAAATTTTTATCTAGAAGAACCAAGATCAAAGGACATCACCTTCGGGATCACCTAACGAGATCTGGAGAGAAATTGCAAGAATGGTGAATCAACAGGCGTCAGCAGAAAAAGTAGCATTGGGAAGCGTGAAGCGAGCAAAGATGTTGAACAAGCGCGAAACGGGCGATGATGCACGGAGAACGATGCACGAAGTGGAAAAACAAGGTTTGGAGCGAAACTGGGAAAATTTGAAGTGTTTTAAGAAAAAATTGGTAAAAGTGTAAGGGCGCTGAAAATCAGTGCCCTTGCACTTTGAGGAAATTCACCTTGGTGCAATGGCGCTGATTTTCAGCGTCCTTGCACTTTTGAAGTGTTAGAAAGTTCACTTGGTGTCAGGGCGCTGAAAATCAGCGCCCTTACACTGAGAAAGGGTTGGTTTGAAAACATGTCAGGGTGTTGAAAATCAGCGCCCTGACACTTAGCTCATGAATGCACGAGTTTGTGAGTGTGATGGCATGGTCAAAGAAACAAAAGGAAAGGAAGAAATGATGGAAAGGCGAGATTTACCTGAGAAAAAACGAAAACCTAGGTCAATGCAACAAGAGACCACAAAAAGAAACGAGTTTCTGAAAGTAGCTTGGTCACCCAGCACGTTGGAAGTGAAAGAGAGGAGTTTAGAATTAAGTGGAGGAATGAACTAAAAGTCAATTAAAATCGCTTAAAAGTGATTTGGGAGTGTCATAAATGAACAAAAGTCGTGCAACTAATCAAGGCATAAAAAGTGGCACAAAATTGGAAAAAGTGCAAAGCACTGAAAAAACGACACCTTAGTCAAAAATTGGCTAAGTCTGGAAGAAAAGTGCAAAGGTGCTAAAATTCAGCACCATAGTAAAAAAATGGCTAAGTCTGGCAACAATGTGTAAGAGCGCACTTTTTTAGCGCTTCTGCACATTTTTGAAAAATCACTTTTATGCAGGGGCGCTGATTTTTGGCGCCCCTGCACTTTCAACACTTAGCCAAAAATTGGCTGTGAGCAGGAGCACACTTTTTGGGTGCAACTGCATATTTCACAATTTAACTAAGTATGAACAGTGAGACTTCACGAAGGAGCTCGTTTCGAAGGTCTTCGCGAGGCGAACATAGGGGGATGCTCAAGCTAACTATTTGAGGCTTTGGAACGCATTTCAAGGTGGCTTGATAATCACCTCGTTTTGCGTGCTTGAACTTCACGAACCTACGAAACAGACAAGTTTTGTAGGGGGGTTATCCGTGGAACGAGTGCTACTAGAGTCCGTGATAACAGTGCTCACCAAGCTTTAGATTTTAGCAAGAGGTTCTAGGGTTTCATTGGTGTCATGGGTTTTAGGTTTTCAAGGATTTCTTTCTTTATGCTTTCCCTTTGACTTCTCCATTTTTCTATTGCCAGCCGAACACATCATTGTGCGCCATGGTTCGACTTCCACCATTATTGTTTAGCAAGCGCTAGGGTTCCAAGGGTTTAGCAATGATACTTGTTGTGTGGCTTCTAGAACTAATGGCTGTAGCGGTTTATATAAGGAGGCTTTATCTAAGTTGCCAACCGTCTGTGTTTCCCAGGCACTTGCTTGCTAGTCCTTTGTTTGTCTGTGAGGGTTTGCCTACTTATTTTGAGGCCATAGATTCACCTGTCCGTTTCACTAGTACAAAGGACCAGTGTGCTTTCTTAGGTTTGATTACAGATTACCGTCTGAAAAAGGTTCTTAGGGATGAGGGTAGTTTAACTGTTAATGCAGTGAAGTTAATTCTTGGTCAAAAGTTTCTTGTGACTAAGACTAGGTATCAAGTAAATACCGATATCTCGTTTCGATTCGTGTCTTGCCTACTTGATATGTACATTTCCCTAGCCCAAGTGGAGGAGTTGGCTTGGGAATTGTTTCTTCCACATCTTCTTGGAGGTTTAGGCAAAGTGTTGGTTGTTGCACGACTGGGCGTTGGTTTATCTTTCCCGGGTGATATGGAGTGCCTTTCAGACCCATTGTTCATTTTTATCCCTTTGTTTTGGATGTGACTAGCCGCGAGCTGTTGGATCTTCGAGTTTAGGTGATGCGCGGGTACCGGTTTCTGCTCAAGCTCTTCCGGTTTGATCCTATTGAGGGCTTCGAGTGGCTTCTCGACTTTGAGGAGGATAAGGACTCTAAATGATATCGATTCAGGTTCAGGCAAATTTTGTTTTTATATATAATATGGTAATGCCAAATAGCTTCCTAGGGTTAGATACTACAATGAATGTATGAAGCTTCTGTTGATGTTTAAATTCGCACCTCTGGAATGCGTATTTGAAATGGACAGCTATGCACAGATAAACTGCTCTTCAAATTAGGAGGGGAAGCTCCCTCTTGCTGATGGTGTTTGAAAGAAAGTAAACTAAACTAAGTTGCCTAGCTTTTTGATCAGCTTAGAGCACAAGGTTTATTAAACACAAACGCCGTAGTTGAGATTTTCCGATTTTAAGGACTTCAACTACGACTAACTTAAACTAAAGACGTTTCTGGCTTCTCAAGTAATAGCAGAGCAAGAGAAACTAGAAATGAACAAGGTAGATTTTCTGACAAAATACTTCAATAAACTTTCTCTCAACAAACATCTACACACTTCAATGCAAGTTGAAATCAAGATTATAAAAGTAGAACATAAATAACGGAAATCTGAGATTTTGGACCAAGGCAAAGGAGGCTCATGATTTTATTACTCAAATCTCTGGAACAAAACTCACTTCTAACATGCTTGGAACAAGAAGTTGCAGCTAAAGAGGCTTGCAATCCTATTCTTACACAATAGAAATAGTAATCACACTAACTCCTTGTTGGCTAAAGAGACCCAACAATTTGCTTATCACAACACAATTGAACAATACTTCGAATAACAAACAGAAGGCACAATAGGCTCAGCGTTTTGTTATCACTAGCATGGTTAAAGAAACTAATGAGCAAAGACTCTTATTTATAGAGAAGCAGAGGAGTAGGGGACCCTAAAATCTCCTTGCTTTCACAATCTAGGGCTTGCTCAACAAGCAAGCTTTATTACTAAATCTAGAAAGAAGATAACATCTAAAACCCTAGAAAGCAAAAAAAAACGGGAAACGCCAACTATTACATTTTATCTTCTTTCTCTTCTCAAAGAATGGATAAAAATTATTCGAAGAATAGAAAGAAAGCGGAAAAGAAAGCTTCTAGAAGAAAGCTGCTTTAACGCTCTATCACATCTGCAAGGAAGTTAGAAATTGTGTCCCGGTTCGATGCATCTATGCCATCAATAGCAAAACACCGCTTTTCCAAAATATCTTCAGCATCTGCAACAAATCTCAAGAAATCTTCGACCTCATTGGCCGCTTTCTCGAACTTTGTTGACATCATCGAAATATGACTTATCCTTCCGCCAACTAGATTGCAACTACGAACAAAACTCTAAAATTGATCTTGCACTTCATCAAGCCCTACGTAGGAACCATCTTCCAGACTGTACTGAGAAGGAATCTCTATGATAAACTCACTGATGAAAAGGAGAGCTTCAATCACCCTTTGTCTGTAGGCGATGAATTCCTCGGATATCCTCTCATAGGTTTTAACTTTGAAAACATGGCGCTCCCTCCAAGCAAGGATTTGTCTCTTGTGTTCTTTTGAAACTGCTGAACCATAAGCTGTGTCTAAATCAGCAATGATGATCTCATGCCTTGGTCTTACTTCAGCTAGTGTTTGTTCAAATCCTTGGATACCTTGATGTAGCTCATGAGCGTTTTCTCTTAACTGGAACATCCGTGCCAAGATCTCCCTTCCTCTGACAATGAAACTCTCGATCCATTCTTGAGTTTCTTTCCCACAAATGACTAGCCATCTTAACTGATGATGATCAGCTGGTGTCTCTAAAATCTGGGGCAGCAACTGGGTTGCTTGTGAAGAACCATGGACAAGGTTTTTCAGGCTTGAGGGCTGCCTTGTCTTCTCCATCCTTAAGTACTCTCTCCTGAAGGTTTTCGGACACAACTCTGAAGAGACTCAAATCTGCATGTCTGGTATTTCTACCGAGATTAGCCTTGACCATGACGAAGTCATCCATATTTACCTCATCTCTGTTCTTGTCTTCTGGGGGCAATGCAGTCTCCATGATTATCTCGTTATCAGGATTCCTATCAAAGTGAACTTGTCTCTTTGCTTTCTTCTTAGGAGGTTCCTGATAGGTGTTATCGAGATCATCAACACTCACTTGATATGAAGGCCTTCTTCTTACCCTTCCTAAGGAGTTCTCAAGCCAAGACACAGTAGTATCTTTATTAACTTCCTCAGGAGGTACAACTGTAATCTCTTCATCATCTTCGATATCAAGGTTGATGTGAATTGGTGAAGAGCCTGTCAAAGGTACAGAGACATGTGTTGAAGGCGGCTCCTTTGCTTCTTTCTGAGGTACGGGCTCGTCAGGAGGAGCTTCTGAACCAGTTGTAGGCTGCTCCTGTATGATTATGCCTGAGAAGTCTAACCTTCTTTTTATATTTTTATTTGACCTACTACCTTTGACGCCTTCTTGAGACTGACTTTTACCCTTTCCTTTTGACTGCGTTCTGGAAGAAGAGGGAATTGTCCTTGGCGGCTCTGCTACTGGAATGGAGTTTTTCCTCTTAAGGATTAAGAAAACCTTGCTGTGCTCAAGGACTTGTTTTGTCTTGTCCTCAACTGAGAGTGACTCTTTGTTAGCCCAGTTACTTGTGGAAGGGGCTGATCTTCAATTCACTTCTGAGTATACATCGGGAGAAGCACATCCTCGTCATCATCTGATAACCCTTCTATGTCTTCATTTAAACAATCCTTCATCTGGTGGAGAGTAAGTTTGTTGTAACTATGTCTCCGCACCTCGAACTCATCTGTACAATTAGCTCAAAAATCTTCAAGTGTGGCTATATGATCATAGTTCTTCTCAAGCCGGCCAGCGTAGACACCATGAGGATCGAATGATCGTCTCTCACTGTAAGACTTGAGGCCGAGTTTATCTAACTCATCTCCTATCGTCTTAGCATTTGTAGTAGTCCTGCATGTGTAGATTCCCAACCCTAATGGAAACTGAAGAGAGGGTTTCCTTGTATTTCTCAGGACTGTATGAACATTGTGGGCCTGCCTTAAGAATTCCATGAAGACGACCTCGTTCGACGGGTACCTTGGTAACATGAGCGGGGCACTTGAATAGCCATGGACCCTGAGATAGGTGAAAGTGGGAAACTGTATAAACCAATCCGCCCATTCCGCCATCGCTGCCCTGGCAACTGAAGATATACGGACGTGTAACTCATTGTCTAGGTCCCGCATAGTGTACATTAGAAAAGCCTCGTTCACTCTCTTGTAGTGATGTAGGGACTTCGTGAATTCCAACTGGGGATAGTAATTATATATATGTTGTACACTCAATGATCCCTTGGTGTTCAACCCTCTGAATTGGCCTTGATAGGCCACCAGGTAGACTAGGTACGACACCATGTGGAATACATGAAATTGGAAGTATTCTGTTATCTGTTGATGTAGATAGTCACTAATCAAGGTAGGCCAGTCATAGAACTCGGTTTTCTTCGTGATGTGGGGTATGGCGTAAAACATCCGAGGGTGAAACCTGGTGGCATCTTCTGAGCCAGTTACCCTGTTGAGCAAGGTGATAATGATAGCAATTTCATCCCTAGACTCTCCTCGCCCGGCGTTCTTAGGCAATGTTTTGTGTTTCTTCTTCATCCATCTTTGTGCAATCTTCTTGCTATATTTATCTTTGTGCATATTCCATATCCTTTCACATTCACCTTTTGAGATAGTGACGCTTTCAGGCCATGGGGGAATGGAAAAACACTTCTCGATCATATCAGGCTTTAGACTGCAAATCAATCTGCCATCCGTTGACTAGATCTCCCTAGTAGCCGGGTTGTAATGCTGATGCAGCGATTCTGAACTCAAGACTCTGAACTGATATAGGAATTAGTGTTCGAGGGGTCCAGAATGTCGTGGGTTTCTGATTGAGGGGTGTTGCTATTTCTCCAAAGGGTGTGTGGGTAGAACCCAATGAGCATTATGATGCAGAATGCATGCATTTGTTTTGATATAATCTTGATAGAGAGCTGAGGTGGGTCTTGAAAACATTGGGGGAGTGTGATCCGTTCGGACGGAGATAATTTGTGGACCATGTCGATTCGAATAGGTTTGAACCAGCTTCTGTTACAGGATCACTGAGTTACATATTAATATGGATAAATTTTGGGGAATTTTACGGATATGGTTTCGCCAGATTTCGTTACAAGACAATCCAGATCGTGCATTTTTGAAAATTTTGAATTTTGCCTGAAAAAGCAGCAAACCCTAATTTCTTCAATTTTTCACCGAAAAAGTTGTCACCTGGGTTTTGTTCAGAATATGATTGGAAACAAACCCAATTGATTAGATTTATAAAATACTGAGGTTTGATCGAAAAAACAGCCAACCCTAGATTTGAAACTTTCTTAAAAAAAAAAAAGCAGTGATATGGGTTTTCTTCAGAAGACTGATTTGAGAGGACCTAGATGGTTGAAAATTTAATGCACTAAGGATTTCACTGACATGCAAAATAAAAGCAGCTGCTGCAACTTGATGAAGTTCTTTGAAAATTCCTTCAGAAGAACGAAGTGTAAAGACCCAAATGATTGAAAAATTGAAAACCTTGGTCTTCTTCTTGAAAAACTTGATCTTTTGGATGAAAAAGCTTGAAAAAGCAAGGGTTTAAGCTTGCTGATCTGAAAAATCTGATGAAAAACCAGCAATCATGGATTCTTGGATCATAAAAATTCTTCAAACTTGCTGCTCCAACTTTCTCTTTTGAATGATACCTGCAAAAATAATAAAAATAACATGAAAGAGAGGTGTTAAATAGACATAGGGTTTTGTTTTTACTTTGCTTTCTTTTGCTTCTTTTTTTCAAAACCCTAAATCTCAACTTCATTGAACTTGGACGCCTTCCTTTACTTGCAATTTTGAAAACTTTTGAAAATCTTGAAAAAATTTCTAAGGCATGAGAAGTTGGGCGCCCTTCTTCACCAGGGGCGCCCACTTCAAGCAGTGTTAGCCATTTTTCTGATATTTTCAACTTTCTGTCATTTTGACCTCCTACTTCGCCTCTGATTTCCGGCTTGCAGATTGATCTGATGGACGAGTTGAAGGATTCATCGCGGAGCTTGATTGACTTTGAGAAGAATGTTCTGGAGGCATCTCTGGCAAAACACTTCATCTTGTCCTTCAAATTCATAGGTGCCTTTTCCTTCCAGGGGCGCCCATTTTGTTTAGAGTTAGCCATTTTGTGATCTTCAAATTTCTTCATTGACTCCTCTTCTACAGATGATCTCGTTGAATCTGGAGCTCCAGACGTCAGATCGACTGACGGTTATGCTCATCGTGAAGCTGATGAAGAACTAGGAGGAGTCTTCTGGAAGAGATTTTGTCAAAAAGTGAATTTCAGGCCCTCAAAAGTTTGGGCGCCCATCTTGGCTGGGGGCGCCCACTTTCACCATAGTTAGATTTTTTTTTTACTTTTTCTGCGTTTGCTTCTGAACTTTGAAATTGAGCTCTTGTCAGACCCTTCGTTCAGCTTCTTGTATCTTGCGATTGTGACCTCCGATCGACGTGCTGGATATCTCGTTGGAGAGCTGGATCGACTGTGAAGAGATCATATTAGAGCTTCGTTTCCGGATTCATCTGTTTAGCCCCTTGAAAACTTGGGCGCCCTTCTTCACCTGAGGCGCTCAAACCTTCCAGACTTAGTCAAATTTCATTTGATTTTCTTCAGAGTTTGAAACCTTCATTCTGTAACTTTGACTTCGGTCTAAATTTGCTGGAAGACGACCAGTCGAATGATCTGACGGAGACAGGCGTGTCGAAGCCGACTGATCACTTAAGAGATCGAGCATATTTTCAAACCCTAACTGCTGAGTTAGGTGCCTCAAAAAGTTGGGCGCCCTTCTTCACCAGGGGCGCCCAAAGTGTCCATACTTAGACAAATTTTTATATTTCTTATTTTCTCCGCTCCGACTTCTGTGTGAAACCTCCTCGTTCAACTTCGAATCCCGAATGACTGGGTAATCTGATGATTGGACCGTTGAATTCGTTGCGGAGCTGATAGAGAAATGAGCAATTTTGACTGGAGGAGTAAACCCTAATTCCACCTTTTAATGCCCTAAAAAGATGGGCGCCTTTTCCTTCTTGGGGCGCCCAAACCTGGCAGTGTTAGAAGATTTTCATCATTTTTACTTTTCTCTTTGTTCCTCGTGCAAGCTCATGAACTCACCTTCTCGGAATGCTTTGAATGTTGAATCGGCCTTGGCAGCTGAGTGACCTCCATTAGTGACCTCGGGCTCGCTGTGCTTCTGCAAAAGAAATAGACCCGGTAAGGCAAAGCTGGTTATTTTGAATTCTGATTTACCCGGCTGATGTGGACGTATTTTGAGCGAATCAAAATCAGTTTGGACCCTGCCGGACCAACTTTCTATTTTTAGGAAGTTTTGCTAGTATCCATTTCCAAAGAAACCCAGAAAAACCCAGAAAACGTTACTAATTTTAGAAAATTTCTAAAAATAGCAGTTTTCCTCAAATTTAGGGATGAAAAACTGAGATCTGGGTTTTGTAGGTTAAGCTGCTTTGAGCAGACCCAGATCGTCAGAATTTGAGAATTTTGCGTTTTAACCCCTCATGCAAGACATGCACACCCAAATTTTGACCTTTTTGACTGATTTAACAAGACTTTTACTCATTTCTTCAAAATGCCTAAGTGCAACAAAAATTTTAATTTTGGGGTACAACAGCTTCTTTTTCCTATAAAGAATATGGGTATTCTCATGACAGGGTATAAGGGTTAGAGCAGTAATCTACTATGATTCTCAGACCGTGGTTTAGTATTTGTACAAATTTCCTATAAATATAATATGAAATACAATATTGGTACATTATTGATTTCGATGTTTGTGGAATCCTTTCTAAATTGTTTTGGGTGGCAAGATTTAGTGTCGTGTTTAAATTTGTGAAAGATATAGATTGGCAGTTGCTCTTATTAGATGATTTTGCTACAATGTTCAGATAAAGGGCGTCTTTTGGAGATTTGTGGTTTTTTTTTTTTTTCAATTATAAATGAGCTCAACTATATATTTTGTGTCATGCTTTGGGATTTGACTCATTTTATTTAAGAGACCCCTATAAATGGTGTTTAAAAGATTAGAGGCATGGATCGAAATTTATCAATTGGAAGTTGTGTTTAATTTGACAGTCGTTTGGGATTATATTATTCTCGCGTTCCTTAATTTTTCAAATCTTGAATCTTTCGATGAGCAAAAATGTATGGCATGTGTTCTAAATTGAGATTTAGAGGTAATACCTTCATTTAATCAGCATTTTATGTCAGCCATTTCAAATGAGAGATTGGTTTTATTTTACATTTTCAAAGCTCCACTCATTTTTTTGTTTTGATGCTTCTGAAATATTATATCGACAAAATGGGGCTATGTGAATCAGAATAATTCGTAAGACTTGCACATTTTGGTACAAATATTTGAGCTTTGTTTTAAATAAGTTATAGTTACGTGTCGCGGTAGAAGGCTTGCCTGATTGCTGCTGTTTATTGGGTCCTTATGAATCATTCATGGAGCCCGCAATGAGTTAGGCTTACCATTTATCAGTTGGTTGGCATATTCATTTTGAGGACCAAATATGATGAGATTTTTGTATTCTTTTAGTTTTCGGTTTAGGAATGTTGTGCAAATATTCTGTATTGAGGTTAAGAGGCTTTCACTTAATTTAATCCGCTTCATCCAGTTGCCATTTCTTGTGGGTGATAGACTGGGATTATTTAGTGCCTTCGTGTAGCCATTGTTGTTTGGCATGGCTTGCACGTGTAAGATTTTTCGATATTGAGAAGCTATGTCGCCCTTTGGTGATTTCCACTCCTGTTCTACTTATAGGATTAAGTGAAACAGTACAGCTACGAAAGAGTTGTGCCTTTTAGGCCAAATTTTGGGCTTAGAGTTAATTAGGGTTCTGTATTGGATCACATTTTATCCTAGCATGGGCGAGCGGGAAGCTCGGTGTTGGGAATTTTCCAAACTTATGTATCTTTAGAATTATTCCTTCCCACTACTTATTGTTGATTATTCGACAGGGGGAAGAGATTTAGGTTAGTGTTACTTTATCTTGGTACAGTTTCGAGGAAATGTTTTGTGTTCACGGGGAGAGCGGTCTCTGGGGGCTTTCAGGGGCCAAAAATCAGCTTGTGTGGTCGCTGCAGAACACCAGAGTTTTAGGACTAGGAGAGGTGCGATGCCCACAACCTTGATTGAGCTCTTCCAGGTTGGTGGTTTAGAGCAAGCCAAAAACCTTTCTTATTCATGTCATTGTGCCCTGCATCAAGACGGTTTCAAACCTTGCTGCTTGTTATAGGATTATCCATAAGGGGATAAGTTGAGGTTTGCACTTTCTCAGCTAAGACAATTTGACTTCTAAGGGAGTCCTATAGCGTAAGTTGGTACAGCTTGGTTACAAGTCTGTGAGCCTAAAGTTTCAGCCATAGGGAATATATAGCCTATTCTTAAGTTTAAATGCTTTGGCCACTCGAGGGCCGAAAGCAATACTAATTATGTCAGAAAATATTGGGGCAATAGGTAATTCAAGTGTTTAAAGGGTGGCGATGGTATATCAATGTTTTCAGTCTTAAGGGTGTAGGTTTTCATTTGGTTTTTAGGCAATAGGTCTAACTTGATTCAAACCGATATGGATGGGGACATTTGGTTTCGGTTATCTAAAAAATTATGTTTTGGAGGCGTCCTTAAGTATAATGAATGAATTAAGCTTGTGCTAGTGCGAGTTTGAAAGTTAAGCTTAGGATCCACCTAGTTGGGGGTTGATTTGGGTGGGGTCATTTTCCTTTAAAGTTGATTGGTTGGGGAGATCAAAGTAGCAAGGCAAAGGGATTGCTGGTTAGAGAATCTAGCTTGGATAGATTTTTGGCAGTGCTAGGTTATTGGAAACCCAGCATAGTGAGAACCTAAGTGGAGGTGTTCATTATTGGGGTCCCAGGGTTGTTTTGAAGCCAAGAAGTGTGGGATTAAGGGGTCACAGCCAAAATATGCATATGTTTATCCTTGTTTTCAAGGAATGCTAAGTTCCTTGACTTGAATCGTATTAGTTAGATTTTAAAAGGCTGGACATAGGTCAATGTGGAATTAGCCTTACTGTTTTCGATTTTCTAGTTTGTTACGATGCCCAACATTCTAGGGGGGTGATGAGGTTACAAGTTGCAATGCTATTGGCACTTAACCTTAGTCTTTATTGCTGTGCTTTCTACTTTTACTATTTTATTATTTGGTGATTTTACTTGGATTAGGGCACGTACCTCATTTGAACTTACCTGGCCTGATTGAGTTCCCTTTGGTTTGCTTCTGATAATATGATGGTTTCAAGACCCAGCCAAAAATCTGCTTCCATTCCAATTTTGACTTCCTCTTGTTGATCTATGCCTTGGTTAGCTAGGAAATCTATTGCTTTATTTGCTCCTCTGCAGGTGTGATTTGTTCTTTGGACCTCCAGTTCTTGCATTAGTTCTTTGATTTTAATTATTTTGGATTGTAGGGTCCAATGTTCAAATTGGCCTCTTGCTATTGCATTGATACATACTGTAGAATCGCTTTGTAGCTCTAGGTTTTTGAAATTTCTTTCTTTGCATAGCTGAAGCCCTCTAAGGGTCCCTTCAATTTCTGCCACATTGTTTGTGGCTATTGGTAATTTTGTTGACATAGCACCCTTCAGTTGTCCTTGATCATTTCTTATTATACATCCGATGCCTGCTTTGCCGGGGTTTCCTGTAGAGGCTCCATCTGTGTTTAGCTTGAGTTTACCATGTGCTAGTAGTTTCCATTTGGCCTTCAATCTTTCCTTTTTGGTATCAAGAATAAACTGAAAGAAAGGTGGTACTTGTAGGTTTTTCCAAGCCTTCATTAGCTCTTCATCCCAGGAGGTGAACTTAGATTTTCTTCGCAATTTTATGTATGAGTTCAACTTCTCCAAGATATTCCTTTCAATGTCTTCTAATAGTTCACTGGCTTGCTTTGCCTTGTCTTGAAAGATCCGTTTATTCCTCTCTTTCCAGATATTCCATATGAAAATGGAAGGGGCTGCTTGCCATATTAGCCCCCATAATGTATCTTTTTTGAGTTTTGACCAACAGAGGAGAAAGTCCCTTAGATTGTTAGCTCTTGGTATGCTCCAATTTAGGTTTCTTTGTAGCCAATCCCAACATTGTCTTGCATAGGTGCAGTTTAATAGAATATGGTCTGCATTTTCCTCATTCTGTTTGCACAAGACACACCAACTTAGGCCTTCTATCCCAATGGTTCTTAATCTGTTTGCAGTTAAGATTCTTCTATGCGTTGCTGTCTACATGAATGCTCCAGCTTTTGGGAGTATCCATCTACCCCAACATAATTTATGTGGCCACTGTTTTCTCCTTCTACCATCTGAATTTTGTAACCTAGTTTCACCGAGTAAGAGCCTGATTTGGCCCCACACCAGATTATTTTATCCTTTTGGTCATTTATGCACATTTTCCTTTCCTTCATTAGTTCCATTAGCTTAATCTTTGCTAGTTCTTCTAGTTGTATGGCTTGGAAATCCATCCATTTGTTTTTGTTATTGCTGTCATGTGCTATGTAGTCTCTAACTTTATGTCCATATATATCTCTTAGTGCTGGGATATGGTCTTTTAGTTTTGGTATTCCTGCCATTGCTTTGTGTCCACCCTAAGAGTCCAGCCAGAAATCTGCTTACTTGCCATTATTTATCTGCCAAGTGATATGTTTTGTGATTAAATGCTTGCACTTGAGCATAAAGTTCCATAAATGAGATCCGCCTTGTGGGTTTGCAATTGTTAGGATCCTTTCGGGATTATCAGAATCAAGGTATTTGTGTTGTAATATTTTGCACCAAAGTAGATAGGGACTCTGGTACATCTTCCAAACCAATTTCGCACCCAAGGCTAGATTGTGTGCTCTCAAATTTCTAATTCCTGCATCACCCTCAGATTGAGGTTTGCAAACTTCATCCCAATGTACTAGGGGTATTTTGTGTGTTTCGTTGGATCCTTCCCATAAGAAGTGCTTTAGAATGCTTTCTAAACCGGCTGCTGCTTTTGTCGTTAGTTGCATGGTGGACATGGCATAGATAGGAATTATTGACAGCATTGCTTTGATCATTGTGATCCTTCTTGCGAGAGTGAACCATTTTCCTCTTCAGCTAAGGGCTTTTTCTCTGCATTTCTCTTTTATCTGCGCCCATAGTTTTGTTCTAATAATGCCTTTGAATATAGGGACAGCAAGATATCTACATGGGGTGACATCAATTGGGTAACCCAAGATATTTGCTATCTTTTTTTGCAATTTCTTCTTTGTGTGGAAGAAATAAATTCTTGATTTGTTGTCCTAAAGCTGCTATATATTCATCCATGCATTTACTGATATTTGTTGCTTCCTTTATTGTGGCTTCACCATAGAGTAGTGTATCATCTGCAAATTTTTGGTGACTAGTGGCTTCAATGCTTGGCACAATTTGTATGCTTGTCCATTCCCCTTCTCTTTGGGATTTTTCTATGTTCTTTCCTAGGGCTTCTGCCATTATCACAAAGAAGAAGGGTGATATGAGGTACCTTTGTCTTATACCATTTGTGCTTTCAAAAAAACCACAGGGGATGCCATTGACTAATACATAATATCTAGCTGTTGACATGCATTGGTATATCATGTGTATCCAATCCATGCAGAAACCAAACTGTTCCATTACCTTGATGAAAAACCTCCATCAAACTTTATCATAGGCTTTGCTTATATCGAGCTTGATCATCATGCTTTGGATTTTCCCTTTGTTAATGGAGTGTAAGGCTTTTGTGGCAATGATGATGTTGTCCGCTATGTCCCTTCCTGGAGTGAATCCACTCTGGTTGTCTGCTAGAGCTTTTGAGATGATCTTGTATATGGTGTTGCATAAAGAAATGGGTCGGTAATCCCCCATATTAGTACACTCTTCCTTCTTAGGTATTAGCACTAGGAGTGAATTGTTTATGTCCTTGACAAATTTTTTCTTTCTTCTAAATTCTTCAACAACTTCCCATACTTCTGTTTCTAGAAAATGCCAACACTTTTGATAAAATAGAGCTGGGAACCTGTCTGGCCTTGGGGCTTTGTTTGGGTGCATTTGAAATAGGGCCTTTTTGACTTCCACTTTTGTAAATGGAGCTGTTAGCATTGCATTATCTTCCTCTGATATGATCTTAGGGATATTTTTAAGGATGTTTCCATAGCTGACATTATTCGTTGCATCATTTGGAGCTAGCAGATCTTTGAAATGTCTGACAGCCTCCTATTGAATTTCCTCCGTTTCTTCTATGAGATTGCCTTCTGGATTTTTTATTGCAATTATTCTCTTATGTGCCTTCTTTATCTTGGATGTATTGTGAAAAAACATGGTATTGGCATCAGCGTCACACAACCAAACTTCTTTGAATTTGGAGCGCCAATATTCCTCTTCCCTTGCTAGAATTTCCTCATATTCTGCTTTTTGTTATTTTTCCTTTTTATATTCATCTTGGAACATGCCTTGGTTCATAACCTTTTGATTTAGCTCTTCAAGGTTTTGTTCTATTTTGACCTTCTTTGCAAATATATTTTTGAAAACTATGTTATTCCTTTCCAGGAGTTACTTTTTTATGTATTTGAGTTTGTTTATGAAAATAAAGCTTTTAGTGCCTGTGTTTCTTGGTGCTTTCTGCCACCATTGTTGCAAGAGGCTTATCAGCTCTGTGTTTCTGAACCACTTTTTTTCGAATTTGAATGGACTTTTCTTCGATGCATTCTCATTGCTAATGTCTAGTTTTATGAGAAGGTGATCGGAGCCCGCGAGGGGGATAATGAGGGCTTCAAGATTGAAGCTGGTCTCAAGCTTGTTATGGGAGAATAAAAATCTGTCCAACTTTTCTTTTATACATCCACCACCTTCTTGCTTATTTGACCAAGTAAAAGTACCATTTTTTGTTTCTGCATCCAATAAGTCATTGTTTGTGAGAAAGTTTCCAAGATCAATCATAGATGTGGTAGTTTTGTTTGACCCTCCAAATTTTTCTTCCTTTTTAAGGATTGCATTGAAGTCTCCACCCATTATCACTTTCTCTTCTTTAAATCTAACAAGATGCTGTGTAAGAGTATCCCATACTGTCTTTTTGTCTTGACTTTTGGTTGGGCCATATATGTTAACAAGGATGAATTTGAGATTATAGGATAGGCTTGATACTTCACTTATCATCCAGTTTGAACTTTTCTCCATTATCTGCATTCTAATCTTGCATGAGCGCCATAGGATACCGAGGCCCCAGTTGTGCCAAATGATTTAGAATATGCTTCTTCCCAACCCCTGATATGGAGTATGGGATTATTCTCATCTACTATTTTAGTCTCTTGTAGGAATATGATGTCTGAGCCTGTCTTCTCTAGTTGACGCTTTGCTAAGCGTCGCTTGTTAGGGGCGTTTAGGCCCACGTTCCAAGATAATATCTTCATGATTGTTTTTGTTGGGAGTGCTCCTATCCCTTATTGTCTTTCTAGAAATTTTTGACACTCTTGATGCCTTTTTCTTGTGCCATTTCCTCCCGTTTTTTCCTTTTAAATTTTTTGCTCCTATTCTTGTTGTTTTTCTTTAAAGGTTCTAGTATTCTAGCCACAGTCTGAGATATGCTTCTTGACTCAGTTATATCTAGTTCATCATAGTTTTCTTCTCCCTCGCTATCTGATATTGGGTCTTTTTTCTCCAGTTGATCTTCTTTCGGAGATTGAGGTTCTTTTTCCGCCATCTAATTTTCTTTGGGGGATTGATGGTTATCTTCTCCCTTCATCTGGGGTTGTGGGAGTTTTTCTTCCTGTCTTTGACCCATATCTTTGTTTTCTTCTGTTGATACAGGGGTGTTTTTTGGGACTACAGGTATTGCTGACTTAGGTGTTGTTTGAATAAGGCAATTTTCTTGCATATCCTTATTCAGTAATTGATTGTTGGTGTTCTCTTTTTTCTTCCATATCTTTTTTGTTTTTGTAGGCACTCTGCACTTTTCTGTTGGATGATTTCTTTGTCCACAATTGGTGCAATAATATTTCTTTTCTTCCACCTCTATTTCTTGTTTCCATGTCCCCGCTTTAGATTTGAGCATTATGGTTTTTGGGATCTCCTTGGTGGTTGACACTTGAATTCTTGCATATAAATAGGAATTTTTCTCCAGTAAGCCAATGTCAATGTCTATTACTGTTCCTAGGGATCTCCCGATTTTCCCTAGACACTCTTCGATCCAGAATTCAGTCGGCAATTTGTACAATCTGATCCATTTTGGCACTAAGTATATTTCATGGTTTCTTGGGTTGAAATTCGGTACGCAATCCTGAATGTATACAGGATTTCCATTAAAATTCCATTTGCCATTTTTTAGTACCTCTTTTTTGTCTTTTTCGGTTAGACAGGCAGCCATGAAAAAGCCATTCAGCAGAAATTTGATGGCATGGTTTGATTTCCAATTTTCCCTTGCCCATTCTTCGATAGTTGCTTTGGTTTGTCTTCTTCCTATGATTTTGCATAGAATTGCGAATTCTTTCAGTAGGTCGATATCTCCTTGTGTTTCTTCCTGGACATCTATCTCCAACTTGTCTACAGTGCCTTTTGGATTAGTCTGTTGATTTACTTTCTTTGTGAATTGGCGTATTTCCTTATTTTTGGTTATTTTGGATTCTGTCTTTCTTCTTTTTGTGTTCGCACTTACTTGATTCTTTTTTAAACTAGGTTTTTCTTTGCCGCTGGATTCTTGCCTCCTTTGGTTCGTATTCTTTTTGTTGTTATTTCTATGCCCTAACAGTATGTTGTTTGGTCACTTTATGAAATTTGGCCTGATAGATTCGTGTGGCCAGTCCAGGGGTTTCCACTTTCCTGTCTTTGTCATGGTTTGAATTTTTTTGGATTCTGCTTACTATGTTCTTCAGGATTTATCTATTTTGAAGAAAGAATTTCGTCTTTTTCTTGGCTTTCGCACATTTGCTAATAAATTTCGCAGTTCATAATAGATTCGCTAATAAATTTCGCAATTTGTGATTTTCGCGAGCAGAGCTATGCCCATATTATTTGCTTTTTACTTTTTCACTTCAATTTTTCTCATTTTTGATTTTTTATAATTGTCCTCAAAATTATTTTATTTTTTTGCTTTTTCACCATTATTCTATCACACTCACTTTTTAATTTAATATTTCCCAATTTCATTTTAATATTTTTCTCCCTTAGATTTTGATTTTTGCTTTTTGAAAACTTTTTTAACTTCGATTTATTAATTTTTTTGCTTTTATTGTTTTCTTCTTCGCCATTAAATTTTCTTTTTTTGGCTTTTCTTTACCTTAGGTCTTTCAAATGTTGCCATTTTCAGCATTGGGTCCCAATGATCGCCAACCATGATCATTTTTGGGTTGTCTTCTTCTCCTAGGTTCACCTTCATCTTTGGCTCCTCGTACTTGATTGATTTGTCCCATTCAAAATTGTGGGCTGGCGTGTCATCCAGTTTTGCAACTCCCTCCTTATATTCCTCATACTCGAATATCTTTGTCTTCTTCTTTGATCTCGCTGATTTGTAGCATGTTGCACTCAGGGTGAAACATCTCATAGTCTTCCATCTGCCAATGAAATAACCTATTGAGAGAACTCATCTCGTCCTTAGAGTAACTCTCTAGGTCAAGTACTCCTTTGTCATCTGGTTCCATGAATTTTCTTCCTTCGTCTATCTTCGATTCGCCTCCATTGTACTTTGACTTGGAGGACGCCAATTCTTCACTCACAGCTTGATTCTTTTGATCAATGGCATACTTCCTCTCGTTGGTCTCGATGGAGAGTGTGTTTCGTTTCCAGTTGTGGTCTGCCTTGGCTCCAATTAGCCACCCTCTCCCGAGTAGTGCATCCTACGCCTTCCTCTGTAGTGGGATGACGACAAGATTCAACAAAAAATGTTGCATGCCAATTGTCACCTTTTGTACTGTCAGAGTACCCAATAGTTTGATACCATGCTAATCGGCACCCACCGAGTGAAATGTTGGTGGCTAGAGAGTTGGTTTCCCGAGACACTTCCAGGTTTCCTTTGGTAGTACGTTTACTCACGAGCCTCCATCGACGATGGTGTTTGTGAGTTTCCATCCCATGATTTCCATTTGTACAATAGCTGGCTTCTTCCCGATGTTCACCATGAGCAACATTGGATGGGGGGCTTGTTCACCTTCCAGTAGCGGTATTGCTATGTCCTTGCTTGGACTTCTTTGTTGAATTTGGTTGTCACTGATTATGTTCGTAATTGCCACTCTTAGTTGCAGCCTTGTCTGTAGAATATTTGTTACCTTCATGGGTATGGTTGTCTGCAACATTTGCCGTATGATATTCTTCTTCGACTTTGATCACAATGTTGTACTTGTTGCTTCATTGGAGGTTCCCCTTTTCTTGGTCATCACTTGTTCTACTTCTGCTTTGGCCTCTCAAAGTCTTTCCTTCCTTGTACGAGGGTTTGGGTACACACCCTTATTCATTTGTGGTTTGGTAATCGCCAAAACCTCTCCGTCCTACACTTCCAGCATGTTCATACCTTTTTATTTCGAGCAATCAGTGTCTTTGTGATCACCCGATCCACACCACTTGCATAACATTCCTCCTTTGCCTTGATTGTTCTTGCATTCTTTGGCAAAATGACCCCATTGATTGCACTTTCGACATTGGATCATGGGTCTTCCTTGAAAATCATATTGGATTCGGCTTCTCGGCCCACTATTGTTTTACCGATCATTATTTCCTCTTCTGTTGCGGTACTCGGTAGGAGATGCATTATTGTTGTTATTATTTTGTGGTTTAGGAGTGGTCGCAAGGGTTGACTATTACCCTTGGGTGAAGAGTACTTTGGTGTTTCTTGTCTTTAAATTGTACGGGCATTTCTTAATGGAATGTCCCCCTACATGATAGATGTCACAAAATGATTTTTTTGGACAATTTTTTTGTGACCTATTTTACAGTCAATGCAACATAGTTCTTTGGGTTCTTTTGGAGTTTCTTTGTCGGCCTTCAGTTCTTTCACCATCTGCATCATATCTTGTCGGAGGACCTAAATAGTTTTAGATTCTCCATCACTGCTTTTGTTTGTATTCTTGTCGTCATTTGTCTTCCGTTTTGTTTTCACTCTCGATGTCCATTACTCGATTGTAAGCCTCAGTGAATGACGACAGAGGTACTACCTTCATTTTTTTTGTACAGTAAGGGAATTAGTCCTTTGATGAACCAACACTTCTTCAATCCGACTGTTGGCTGGTGCTCTAGCTTTACCAACAATTTTTTGAGCCTACGATTGTAAGCTTGTACATTCTTGTGTTTCCCTTGTTTGGTGTTATAGATCTCAACGATGATCTCATTGTCGTCCCGTAATAGTTTGAATTCCGCCTCAAACGCCTTTCTCAGTGCATCCCATGAGGTTGTGTTTCAGTTGCCAGTTCAGTGATCCAATCTAATTGTATGCCTCGTAGCGTTGCTAGGAATACTCTCAGCCAATAATCTTTGTCTTCTTGGTTGCTCGCCATCCATATGGTCTCACAAGTTTTGCAATGTCTCATTGGATCCTTCGACCCGTTCCTCATAAATTTTGGCAATTTCTGCCTTTCCACACTCAGATTGGCTAGCAAAGTTACCATCTTCCTTCCTTGATGTTCTCGCAGTGTGTTGGACCTGTTTGGATTGTTTTGCATGGTACGTTTTGGTGCTTGTCTTGCACTCATGGCCACATACTAGTCCTCCACTCATCCACCCTCAACGTTCTCCACACTTCGGGTATCCTAGGAATTGTTCTAGCACTCCCTTCATCCAGGGGTCTTTGGTTCGGATCCTCCAATTCTTGGTTCTTCTCCCGATATGGATAATTCTCGGATGCAGTGTATGTTATTTTCAAATTCTTTGGTTAATTCATTTTAAGAGTCTTTTTCTTCTTTGTCGTCTGATATTGCCTCTACGAACGGTTGTCTTGGTTGGTTGGCAAGGTTTTAGTTTGTTTCTTCGACAAGGTGTTGGGTTGTTTCTTTGGTGATTCTTCTTAATCGTCTCCATCGTTTCTCTTGTTCTTTTACTCTCAGGGACCTTCATACCCACTCTTTTGATGATTCTTGACCGTTTGGATTTTAGTTCCCATCTTTGTTTGGTCATACGGGCATTAATTTTTGAGAGTACGCCTACAATTGGTGTCGTGCTCTTCCTCCTGCTGTTTGTTTGACTCTTCCTATCGTTGCAATATTTGTTGTCTTCTTTGTTCTCTATCTTTGTCGGCCAAAGATCTTGGAGTATGATGTAGTGACATGCGATTAATCTCGATTGTCTGTTGAGAAGGTGGTCGACCTCTGGGTTAATAGTCAGATTGTCCTAGATGGCTACCTGAGGGACCTCTCGCCTAAGAGCTTCCCTCTGTACGTGTTCCTTTAGTGAGATATCTCACAGGTTTAGGAGGTTTTTTGTTAATGCGTCTTCTCTTTCCTTGTTTGCTTGTACCGGATCTTCGGTTGGCTGACCCATTACAACGCTATTATTCCCGTCTATGTGTTATGTACGAGAGTTTGTATCAATAATGACGCCAAATGTTTACTCGCTTATTCTACATTGAAGGTTTTATAGAGTAAACGAAAATAAAAGAATTACAGAACATATAGTAATAACTATCATGTTTAAGAAGATATAGTTTTATTCTCATTCATTCACTAATGTGCAATAAGTACATGAAAATCATAATAGCGGTCCTTGACCATGAACAACAAGTACCTCTAAATAGTAGACCGATGTTGGTTAAGAATACCAACTATTAGTAACTACCAACCAACCATTACAACCGTCAGAGACTAACACGTAAATACAAAACATAACTGTAGTCTCGAAAATTGCATACCTTGCAATTTCACCTACACTTTTGTATCCACTTTAGTGTCCTGTAAGAACCCTATGTTCTCCCAAATGCAAACTTTGTACTGCTGAAACTGACTGCTGGTTTTGTTTTTGATTGTTTTGTGATTTTTTTGTGTTTTTGCGGAATATATGCTTTTTCTGTATATTTTTTTGAAGATATTGGCAAGCATGAAATAAAATACTAGGAAATAACAAATACTGAAAGAAAACAATTGCAACAATGGAATATTCGATTTATTGATTGTTTTCAAAGATGTCTACATTCAAATGCATACCCGAACACAAAGGAGACCAATACATATAATTTTCTGATATTGCTGGCAGCAATGGTTGAGTGTAATAAGAAGTTCAACCTGCTGCAAGGAGAGCTTTCTCCACTCCAAAAAACTCTATCAAAACTCCTAGTAATAGTCGCCCCCAATGGAGATGAAAGGCCTCAAAGAAGAGAGGCGTTTTGCCTTGAGAAGAACACGCCATGGCTGAATGTAGTACGGCTGGCTGTAGAGGAAGAGGTACGGCCCATTGAAATATGTGTGGTGATCATAAAATGCATCCCTTGTCAAAATTGTCCCCCACAATGAAGATTATGCCTGTAACCCTTGAAATACTTCTCCAATCTGCACAAACTTGACTCTTGGATGAAGCCAATTGTAGAGCAACTGCAACTGATAGTCTCAGACTGCTAATACACTGAAGGAGCTACGCTCTCCAATCCCGATATGCTCAGGAAATTGCAGAAACCCTTGTCTCTGTTCTCCAAATGCCAAAGAGATCATGAAAATGAGTTTTCAAATATGCCAAAGAGATGAATTTGATTTTCTCCTGGTTGCTTATATATTCTTCTCAAAGAGGTCGACCCCCTTTTGCCTTCTTAATTAATTTAAAATGTTATAACGTTGCACTTTGAAGATATTAGAATATGACCTTTATAATTGGCGTCCAAATATTTAATTGAAATGGCCCCCTTTTTAATGTATCAATGACCCCTTAATATAAAGTGCAAATATAACATTAAAAATAATAATCATTATTAAAATAACCTTTAATAATAATTAAACATTATAACATAGGAAAAACACCTTATTTCTCCAATCCAATTGAAAACCGGGATCGACACTGATAATTCTATCTCAATCAGGTGCCCTACTATAAATAGTAACCCTGGCAGAATGACTTACTATAAATAGTAAGTGTGAGGAACTGAGCTCTGAATCCTCTGCAAAGGCCAAACCTGAACCTCTCTAAGCTCTGAAGAAGAATAAAACCATCAAATGATCAAGTTTCTGCCACAAGGACCCTCTATCCAATCCCATTAGCCTACGAGGGTCGACTGATAGGCTAATCCCACTAAAATATTGAAGTCTAGCTAGGAGGGGACATTACATGTCCACTCCCTTAGTATTTGTGTAGGCTCATCTTAGCCCTTGCATTAGCCTTTTTCCCCCTCAGGATGCTTAAGACCCCTTTTCAGCAGCTACCTTTGTGCATCAACTTTGCGTCAACCTTGTGTTTTCTTTATCTCTCATTGTTTTTTAGTTTAACTTGTCTAGACACTAGCACACCACATGGACGTCCGCACGCCGAGCTAGCGTCCCACGACATTTTATCGTTCAAATGGTCATTTCTGAGCGTTTTGCCACTTGTCACCTACCTTTGTTGGTGGAAACGCCTTAGGATGCTTTGTAACGGCTCGAGAACCTTCTTTTCCCTCTCCTTGTCTCTTTAAAATCTATTTTTTCACCTCTATTGCTCTCTCTCGGTTACTCTCTTCTCTTTCTCTTTCTCTTTCTCTCAAGCTTGCACAACTCTCTATAGCTTGCTACAATAGTTTCAAGCTTTACAACACTCTTTACAACGCCCTTGGCTCTCGCAACTCTCTCTTTCTTTCTCTCTGTCTCTTTGGCTTCCTCAAGCCTTGCAAGTAATATCTATTTGTCTTTCGTCTTTGAGCATCTTGGGATTTATCGCATCCTTTTTTTATTCATTTGCTATCTTGTTTATTTATCTTTCTATCTATTTGTCTATTTGGCTGTCCGTGGAGGTGGAAACACCAAAACAAGGGGGTTTGACTAAGGCAAGCCCCTAAACAGCCCCAACATTTTTTCTCGGTCTTACGTGTGTAGGTGTTGGAGATATTTCTTTCCTAGAGGCTTCATTGCTTGGTTTGTTGTGAGTTCTTTCTTTCACTTCATTATATCATCTACATTCCATTTAGTTTGCTTTACTTTATTTTCTGTCAATTTCAGTTGTTTTCCCACATTTCAAGAGTTCCTACTAATCAGGATTGTTAGTAGCCACTTAAGTTGTTTTTTGTGTTAGTCTCGATTTTCGGTCCATACGAGACGTCAGCACGTCGCGCTATTGTTCTTGGTCGAGAGCTTGTCAATCGGTCCAGAAGACCTCTATGACCTATTCTTTTTGTTTTTGGAACTCTCATCATTTTATCTCGTCACCTAAGCTTTATTCCTTGAGATAATTGAGAACCTTTTGCTCCTTGTAGATTCTTCTTGTCTTGAGACTTGAGGGTAGCAAATCTCCTCCTCTACAATAACTATTTATTTATTTATTTCCTAGCTGACTAAAACATATTCCATTAACTTTTGGCCAACTACACCGTATGATGTATGACTTCAATATTTGTCGTACGATGTAGGGCTGCAATGTATGCCATATGGTGGATGGAAATGGTGTTGTATAGTCCATCAATGTCTATTGTACAGTGTTAAACTTCACTGAGTTTTTCCAAAGCCGTACATTGTTGAGATGGTAACGCCATACGATAAGCGAAAGATGTTGTACATTGAGGAGATGGTAATGCCGTATGGTCCGTAGATGACGTCATACGATGAGTGAGGTTGTTGTCTATACAAGAGTTTTTCTTACGGTGTTAAGAGAGGCAGACTGTACGTCATATAATATATATATGTTGGATTATATATTCGAATATATATATATATATTTATTTGTTTATTTATTTTATTTAAATACTATTAGATAATAGTCAACTTGACTTTACATAACAAAGTTGATAAAATGAAGAGACAAAAACGATACTTATATATCTTTTTTATTTTTATCGAAATAGACTAGGCCAAAGACTTGACAAGGCTTAACCAATCCTTATGACTCAACCCAAATTTAGACAAAACACAAAATTAACTCAACAATAGGACTAGAGTACTCACCCAAACTGGTTTGTTAGACCTACGTGAGTGTGTGTTCAACTCATTTGGCATTAACCTGTTTATTTCGAAAGTCTATACTCTTGTCTCCGGTGATACTCTCTGTCTACCTCTAAAGGGTAAGAATTTGATCCTGTATTTCACTTAGAAATCCAATTAAATAGTTAGCCTATTATTAATCACAACATCATCATAATCTTGATTAAATAATCATAATGATAATCATTAAAATTGAAACACATTGCATTACATTTAATTTCACCAAAATGTCAAATAACATATAGTCACCCACATATATCAAAACACATTTTTAACATATAAAGTTAAAAGTAATTTGTAAAACAAATTTGGGGTGTAACAATGCTTCGGAAAGTGAAGACAAAAAAAGGAAGAGATGGATTTAGAAGAGAAAGAGTATGATGAAATGGGTGTGGAAGTTGATTTGGAAGGAGAACTCATTTGTGCCCTAGATGAGATTAAGAGGCTTAGAAAGAAGAATTCAAAGCAAAAATTACAAATTGAAGAGGAATGAGAATGTAAGGCAAAAATATCACAAGATCTTGAAAAATCAGAGAAGATTATCATAGATCTGAAAGTTCAAATTGAAGAGGCAAAGAAAATAGAGGAAGAGGTGTGAATGCAATTGAAAGAAAAAGAAGAAAATTGTGAGAGGCTAGAGTCTGATTGTTTCTTTGAGAAAATATGTGCCCAGTTGAACAAAGACTTGAAGAATGAGAAGAGTACAAAAATATTAGATAATATTCTCATTTCCCAAAGGGCAACTTACAATAAGAGTGATATTGGTTATGAAGAAGGGCAAAACTCAAAAACCACACAATCCCCAAAGAAGATAAATGGAGAAAAGCCAAGAGGCTATGTTGATGTTATTAAAAGATTCATCAATAGTGAGAGCACTAAGAAGGAAGAAGTTAATATCCCTCACAAGGACAACAAGGGTGACTACAGAGGATCATTCCCTTCAAGACATGCACCGATGACTAGGTTCCAATACTCTTTTTATGGTTATTGTTTTTCATGCAATCATTTTGGTCATAAAGCAATGGATTGTAGGGTTTGTGCAAGGAATGATTTTAGTTTCTCAAGTAGGAACTACAATTGATGTGCTCCTTTAGTATATTACAATGTCATATTTTATAAGTGCAACAACTTTGGGCATATAGCACGATTTTGCAAAAGTAGTATTGTACCTCCTAGACAAAACAAGGTGGATACTATGGCCAAATAGGAGGAAAATACAAAAGTATGGAAAAAGAAACACGAGAAAGAACAGAAAAAAGAAGAATCTATGCTTGTGCCTCATGCACAAGAAGTATCACTAAGTTCATAAGGAGAGTATGAACTTAGGGGGAGCTAATCAATGCAATATCTTTCAGCTTCGTAGAGAAGACAATTCAAAGATAGATCAACTAATGCATATTCTATATGAAGGTAATAAAGCATCTCGTTCATATTGATGTCAAAGAGGGAGAGTTACAACAAGGAAGAGTTATAAGAAAAGGAAGAACAATATTCTTGATGTCAAGAAGTATTACAAAAAGGGGGAGTTTTTTTTGTGAAAGTACTAAGTTTCCCTTTGTCATTGATGTTGAAGGGGGAGAGATACAAAAAAGGGGAGCAATGCAAAAGGAGAGGATTATGTTCTTGTGCCATCCATGACAAAGGGGGAGATTGTTGGAAATACTGTCATTGATGTCAAAGGGGCATGAACAAGATAGTTTATCATTGATGTTAAAGGATATGTATGTCAAAGGAAATCTGCTGAAGCAAATTGTGGACTGCTGAAGGTTATCTGCTGAAGCAAATTAATGTTTAAATTGAATTTAAATAAATAAATTTATTTAGGGCCGACCCTTGGTTCTTGCTGTCCCCATTTAATGTCTTAAAAATTGCAATTGATTTATTTTTTGGATGAGGTCAACTCCCCTCATAGAGGCGCCCCACATTGGGGATTTAATATTTAAAATAAAATATTTATATTTAAAGTTTGGCCGACCTCTTTGGGAGAGTCACATCTCTTGGGTGAAGAGGTATTTGATGGGGTATAAAAGAAGTTAAGTTGGAGTAAGAAGCAACCACTTAATGAATATCTTTTCTATCTAAAGCAGACTTAAGAGCAGATCTAAAGCAAACTTAAGAGCAGATCTAAGGCAGATTTATAGCAGAGCTTTCAAGTGATTTAAGGTAGATTTATATGTAATGACCCTGCTTAAATCTGATTGAAAAACTTCTGATTTTTGGCCTTGGAAATTCGTCAAACACTTTGCATACAAGGAACATATGACTGATATAATATTTCAGTTTGCCCTTTGACTGAAAGTTGATGATGCAAATGCTTATAAATGAATGCCAAATGATCTAACAATGAGCTGAGAATGAAATGCACTTACTTTTACTCTTTTCAAATGCAAATACATGAGTTTCTAACGAAGAAATGCATACCTACAGCCAAGAACATTTTTACAAACACTTGGCGTACAAACTAATAAGCTGATTATGAAAGGTGCCAACTTGTTCAATACAACCAATATATAATCTGCAACTTATAGCTCCTCAATTATGATGCATAATCTATTACAATGCTGAAGCAAGTGGCCAAGACTCTTGGCATTACAACATGATCAAAGTGCTATCAAAATGCTGATATAAATATGCATCTACAGCTGCACAATAGCAGCGACTCATATGACTGAAATGATTATGCAAAACTACACTTGAAACATGAAAGGACCTGGTGCAAATGAAGCCCTCGAAATTGATGAAGCAATGGCAGCCTTGTATATAGAAAATTGAGCCTTCTCCAAGCCAAATCAGACCAATGATGGAGTGTAATGTCCCCTTCCTAGGCAGTGCAGTTATTTCAGAGGTTAGCCTATCATTCAGATCCTCGTAGGCTGGCAAAAGTGTTTAGAGGATCACTTGAGGCAGTTATCCAGCGTTTGGGAACATCACTCTAGCAGTTGATTCAGGTTTGGGCCTTTGCGGACACTTACAGAGTGATTTAGAGGTACTTACTATTTATAGTAAGTCAGGCAGGTAGGAGTTGCTATTTTTGGTAGGGCACCTGATTCAATTGGTCAGCTCAGTTTCGACCCGGTTTGATAATTTGATGAGCAAACATGGATTATTAGAGCATTTAATAATAATTTAAGAGATTATTAATTTGATTTTATAATATAAAGTCATTTTAATGAAATATTAAAGTTATTATTAAAATGGCGAATTATAAAGTATTTTAATACTTTATAATGAAGGGGAAATTTTAATATTTAATGAGTTTAATACTCATTAATAAAAAGGGACGCCATTTATTAATGATTTGGTCTAACTATTTCAAAAAGGCGAATTATTATATGATATTAAATGCAAATGAGCTGATTTTTGTAAAGGGGTCGACTTTTTGAGAGAAGTTATATATTTCCTCAAGGCAAATCGAACTCATTATGTTGATTATTCTAATTTGTCTTGATTTCTCTCTGAGAGCACTAGGGTTTGAGAAACAAGGGTTTCTGCAGATCAACGGGTTTTGAAGAACGTTCCCTCTTCAGAATCAGACAGACTGAGACTCTGCAATACCAGTTTAAGCTTGTCAACAGAGTGGCTTCATTCAGAAGTCTTACAGAGCTTATTGTGAAGATTTTTCATCAAGTTTTTGGGTCGAACTTCTCCAGAAGGGGTTCATATTCAGTGGCGACTATGTTGTGATCTTTTGGCACACTTCCCAAGAAAGTACAAATTTTTTTCTTGCTGGTACAGGCCTTACTTTTGCTGCAGCAAAGGCCGTACTTCTTCTCCAGATCAAATCACCTCGCTTTTTCATCTTCTGACTTCTTCAAGTTGGACGCCTAGGGTTTTTGGAGCATCTGCAACAATTTCGAGGTGGGAGATTGCATATTCTCTTTCAGCTGTACCATCTCAGGGTTCTTTTCTGGCGCCTGCAAGCTTATTCAAGTTCTCAATAAATAGCTTGCCTTTTTGTTTGAATGTTTGAATATCGCAGTTGTAATCATTCGAGAAAATTAATAAATCATCTACCATCGAGATCTAATCTGTATTCTGTAGTTTTTAAGCATCTGGTATTTTATATTATTTTTTCCAAGCATATCTTTGCAAAATCGCAATTTGTCTTCTATTGCAAAAACCACCAAAAAATCAAAATACAAAAAACAAACAAAAAACTCAGCATTATCAGCTAGTGGTCGGGTTGAGAGACACCTGGTCTCTTACATGGAGCCGTCCCTGTTTTGACTGATTGTTGATAAAACATAATTAATTTCTGCCTTCAAATAACCTCCAACAGCATCAAGAATATTCATCTAACCTTCTTGAGAGGAGCGCTCCAAGTAACAAGCTAAATTGATGCAAGAAGAAGCCTTCATGAACAAAATCGTGGCTCCAAGAAACTGAAAATGATGACTGAAAATTTAATACCAGATCTTTTGTAATGTACCCTTTTTAGTAATGATCTCTTTGTGGACTGATAGCCTATTTCCGGAAATCTATAGGCTACTCAGATGTGCTAAATCTAGGGTTTCCATTTTTAGTAAGTCCTGCTTCTAGGTCAGTTCAATTTTTTGTGAGTTTTGTTGTGGATTTACTATTTATAGCAATTGGCTATTTTTAGTAAGTCAATTTGTGGCAGTGGCATCGGCATCTGTTTAGCTCAGGTCATTTTGTCCTTCTTCAGTTTCAGTGTGGTTTGGTTATCTCCATGGATTAAGTTTTATACTTAGTCATTTTTATGTTTCTCAGTTGTACCCCCACGCCTAGGAATGATCACTTCATGTTGTTTTAAAGAGGGGCCATTAAGGGGTCAATTGTGCATTTAATGATTTATTAAATGCTTTATTGCTGCATATTTAAGTTGAACGCCTAAAAGAGGTTGATTAATATTTTATTATTTCAAAAAGTAAAATGCAAAACAGTGGCGTCCCTTTTGGAATTTGAAGTGATTCAACTTCTTGGAATTTGAAGAGTCTCTTGTTGCTTCATTTGCCAACTGAAGTCTATATATTGATGTTTTATGATGCGCTGATTATGCATATTTTTGAAGAGCAAAGTTACACTGCTGGAATGAATCCAGAACCTGGCTAAGGGGAAGCTTAGCAAATCATTCTTTCTTCGGGCCTACAATTATTACTTCCTAGGAAGATTTCTGAAGACCATACTTCATTCAGGAGTGTGGATAGTGCTCAATGGTGATTTTATTTACAAGCAAATTGCTGATTTATAATCTGTTTGTACTGCTGTTGTAATTGGCTGAAGCAAATTTATACTCATAGCTTCGCCATTGATTTTTATATCATTCTGGGTATTCGTCCGAGATGTATGTCTGCGTGGGGCGACCCTTTCTGCAAAGTTTGGGATTTTATTTCTGACTGCTGATTTTTCTAGAGAAGGTCGACTTCTTCAAGAGTGTTAATGAAAGATAGCGTCGGTCAGATCTGGAAAAGCGATTGCTGCAAGCACCATCGTATCTGATTGATCCTATCGCTATTTCTGAAAATCGTTGAGTATAAAATGCGAATCATAGTTGTATTCTAAATCAATATTTATAGTGATATTCGCTGGTTAGTAAATATGTTATGCTAAACGCATTGTTAACTATGTGTTAACACAGACTCTAAAGAGCACGTCCTATGAGTGGACGTGTCTCCACTCTTGGAGACACGTCCTCTCATGAGACGTGTCTCTTAGAGGCCTATTTTCTTAAACATATATTTTGATAATGTTCTGCAATCAGTACATTAAAATCTAAATCTGTAAGTCGAAATTCTGTCTCTCTGAAAGTCGAAAATCTGTATCTTAACTTTTGTAGATTTTGAAACCAAGAATTATTGTAGAACCCTTGAATCCCTCATTCTTGCTATTAGATTTGTTTACATTTACATGGTATCAGAGCCAGGCTGTGCGTATCCCAAACAAATCTAATTACCAGGTTGCTCTAAGAAATTCGTATTTTCCAAAAAATCGAATTTTACTCATTTTTCATAATGTCAAGTGTGATCAGATTTGAAGATCGCCTTGCAGGAGCAGAAAATTTCACATCATGGAAATTTAGAATCATGATGATCCTTAAGGAACATAAAGTAGACTCTCTTGTAAGAGAAAATTTGGAGCAACCCAAGTCTGAACCTGAGAGAACTCAATGGGTAGAAAACAATGAAAAGGCCATGAAAATACTTGTAGATGCAGTTAGGGATCACATAGTGCCTATCCTAGCTAAACATGAATCTGCCTACCTCATGTTCAAATCTCTTGAGAGTACCTATGAGATCAACAACACCTGCAGGACTCTTGCTTTGAAAAGGCAAATCAACAATGTTCAGATAAACAAAGGAGAGTCCATTAATGCATACTTCATGAGGATTACTGAACTGAGAGATCAATTATCCACCATTGGATATCAGATTGACAGCAAAGAGTTAGCCCTAATTGCTCTAGGAGGTCTCCCAAACTCTTGGGAGTCTTTTGTTCAAGGTATAAGTGCAAGATCTAAACTCCCTAAGTTTGATAGGCTAAGATCTTGACTGTCTTCAAGAAGAATCCAGACTCTCCTCTAAAGAGAATAAACAAAAGAAAATAGATGAAGACATCCTTGCACTCAACTCAACATCTAATAAACAGAGTAAGAAAAAATCTTTCAAGAAAGGGTCTTCCAAAAGAAAGAGAAATTCAAATGGAAAGGGTCCTCATAAGAAGAAAGATATTTCTCAAGTACAATGCTTTAGATGTGATCAATATGGTCACTATGCATTGAAGTGCCCTGATAGGACTAAACAACAAACTTCCTTTGCTAAAGTAGGAAAGTCAAATTCAGATCATGAACCTGAAAATTTTGTGTTCCATTCAGCCCTTTCTAGTCAAGTATCCGAACCCACTCTCAACTGGGTGATTGACAGTGGTGCTTCTAGACATATCACAGGATTCAGAGAACACTTAGATACTTTGACCGAAAGGTTTGATGAAGAAGTAACCATCGGGGATGATTCAGCACACCCTGTAAGAGGGGTTGGAACTTGTTCTATCAAGTTGAAATTTGGGCTTTCTCTTCAACTCTCTGAAGTCTTGTTTGTACCTGGAATAAAGAGGAATCTTATATCCGTATCTGCCCTTGAAGACAATGGTTATAGAGTTACCTTTATAGATGGAAAAGTTCTTGCCTAGCCTAAAAACTCATCCATCAAGAAAGCCCTCACCATAGGTATAAGACAAGGGTACCTTTATAAACTATGCATTGAAGTTAATCAAGCCCTTACCATTGACACCTTTGATTCAAATGAGATTTGGCATAGAAGATTAGGTCACCTTCATTTTCGTGCCCTACCTTCTGTGGAAAAACTTGTAACAGGCTTACCTAAGTTAAAACCATCTCATGAAGGAACTTGCAAAGGTTGTGCCTTAGGGAAGAATTCAAAGGGATCCTTTCCCTCTAGTTTGAGCAAAACTCTTAATGTGTTAGAATTGGTTCACTCAGACTTATGTGGACCCATGTCTGTACCCTCTAAAGCAGGATTTCTTTACTATGTCATATTTGTAGATGACTTCTCTAGGAAAACCTGGATCTACTTCCTTAAGTGTAAAGAATCATTAGAAATCCTCAAAAGGTTCAAAGAGTTCAAAGCCATCTCTGAAAATTTCTCCGGAAAGAAAATAAAGATCTTAAGAACAGACAATGGGAAAGAATACACCTCTGAGATTTTTAAGGAATTTTGCCTAGAAGCTGGAATTAAGAGGGAGTTCACAGTTGCCTACAATCCCCAGCAAAATGGGGTTGCTGAAAGGAAAAACAGAACCATTGTAGAAGCTGCTAAGGCAATGCTACTTGACCAAAACATTGATACTTCTTTTTGGGCAGAAGCATCTAGGACTGCTGTCTACATTCAAAATAGATGTCCTCATTCACATCTTAATAACAAAACTCCTGAAGAAGCCTTTACCGGTGTGAAACCTGACATCAGTCATTTTAGGATCTTTGGCTGTCCTGTCTATATTCATGTACCTAAAGAGAAGAGATCCAAACTAGAACCTTCCGGAAAGAAGGGGGTGTTTATGGGTTATAGTGAAAATTCCAAAGCATATAGGATTTACATTCCCGGGCAGAATCAAATTGAGTTGAGTTGAGATGTCATCTTTGAAGAAGACATTGCATTCAAAAGGGCAAGAAGCTCCTCTGAGTTAGAAACCCTTTCTCCTAGTGTACCCGAGGTGGAACCTGATTCTGAAATTCAGAGGGAGCATTCTGAGGAAATGTCACTCGAACTTCCATCAAGTGAGAATCCAAATGATAATAAGAGACCACTTTGGGCCAGGAAAATGCTCAAGGAAGCTGAGGTTCATGCAGCACCCAAAGGAACGTTCAGGGAGAGTAAAAGACCCAAACGTTTCTCTGGCTATGTTGCTCTAATAAACAACATCTTAAACTCAGAACCTGACTGTGTTTCAGAAGCCCTTCAACATCAAGCATGGAAAGATGCAATGACGGAGGAATATTAGTCCATTCTAAAGAATGATGTATGGGATGTAGTGCCTAGACCAAAAGGGAAATCTGTTGTCTCTTCCAAATGGCTCTTTAAAATCAAGCATGCTGCTGATGGCAGTATAGAAAAATATAAAGCACGTTTTGTGGCAAGAGGTTTTTCTCAAAAGGAAGGCATTGATTACGAAGAAACATTTGCACCTGTTGCCCGTTACACATCAGTGAGAGCAGTGATAGCCATTGCAGCAGCTAAAGGTTGGAAGATCCATCAAATGGATGTGAAAACTGCCTTTCTAAATGGAACCATTGAAGAAGAAGTCTATCTGGAACAGCCTGAAGGTTTTGTGATATATAAACCTGACTCACATGTATGCAGACTGAAGAAAGCTCTTTATGGACTTAAACAGGCTCCCAGGGTCTGGTATGAAAGAATTGACAGCTATCTCTTGGGATTAGGATTTTCCAAGAATGAGGCCGACTCCAATCTCTACTTCAAGGTAATCAAAGGTGATATGCTAATAATTATTTTATATGTTGATGATCTGCTAATAACAGGAGAGGATCACCTCATTGCTCAAGGAAAGCAGGATCTAATCTCTGAATTTGACATGAAAGACTTGGGTATCCTACACTACTTCCTAGGTTTAGAAGTATGGCAGAAATCAGAAGGCATTATACTAAACCAAGGGAAGTATACTATAGACATTCTGAAAAGATTTGGAATGTTGGATTGTAGACCGATGTCTACACCTATGGAAACCAACCTTCACAAATTAAAAGAAGCAGCAGTAGAATCCAAGTGTGCAGATCCAACCCTTTACAGACAAATGATTGGATCCTTGATGTATCTGGTTAACACCAGACCTGATATTTGCTATGCAGTGAATGTTCTCAGCCAGTTCATGTGTGAGCCAAAGGAAATTCACTTAATGGCTGTGAAACATATTTTGAGATATCTTCAAGGCACTATTGGATATGGTCTTCTTTACAAAAATGTTCAATTAGATCTTCATGGGTACTCTGATTCAGATTGGGCTGGAAATGTAACCGATCGAAAAAGCACATCAGGATGTTGCTTCAGTTTAGGATCGACTATGATCTCCTGGATTTGCAGAAAACAATCTTCAGTTGCACAGAGCTCAACAGAAGCTGAATACATTGCAGCCTCAATGGGAGCAAGAGAAGCAGTGTGGCTTCGTAAATTGCTTGTGGGACTCTTTGGTGAGCCCTTGGATCCTACAATTATTCATTGTGACAATCAAAGTTGCATCAAACTCTCTGTAAATCCTGTCTTTCATGATAGATCGAAGCACATTGAGATCCCCTATCATTATGTAAGAGATATGGTGGAAAAGAAAGTAATTCAGTTGGAGTATATTAGTACAAATGATCAAACTGCGGACATTCTCACCAAGCCTCTCTCCCGAATCAAGTTGGAACACTTCAGGAAGAAACTTGGTATGGTTGAAATGTAATTTGTTATTTATGTTTGAAATACAAATTGTTTATAAATTGTACTAATATAAAGATGTTTAATGTGTAAACTCTTTTGTCATGTGTGTGACTCCATGACTTTATGGGCCTATTTTTCTTGTATGCATTATTGAAAGGTGACGATCTTTCTAATAATGTACACTTGTAATTGACATTGTAAAGTGACGACTCTACAATGATCAAACTATCATGGCAGATATCATGTGACTTGATATTATGGACATGTCATGATAGTGTCTCTTATTGATATCATTTGTAGATCATTATGATCATTAAGAGATAATCATGGTGGATATTTATATCCATGGATATGCCATGAATTATGGTAGACATCATGTGACTTGATGTTAGTGCACATACCATAATAATAAGATATGATATGAAGAATGTCATGTGACTTGACAATATTGAGAAATCATATTATGTCTTAGATATCACGTGTTTAGGTGATATCTCTAGTTATTAGATTTGATACATCTTCCCTAGCTAAGAGGGAGTGTTAATGAAAGATAGCGTCGGTCAGATCTGGAAAAGCGATTGCTGCAAGCACCATCGTATCTGATTGATCCTATCGCTATTTCTGAAAATCGTTGAGTATAAAATGCGAATCATAGTTGTATTCTAAATCAATATTTATAGTGATATTCGCTGGTTAGTAAATATGTTATGCTAAACGCATTGTTAACTGTGTTAACACGGACTCTAAAGAGCACGTCCCATGAGTGGACGTGTCTCCACTCTTGGAGACACGTCCTCTTATGAGACGTGTCTCTTAGAGGCCTGTTTTCTTAAACATATATTTTGCGAATCCCTCAATGATATGTAGTCATAGAAATCTGATAATGTTCTGCAATCAGTACATTAAAATCTAAATCTGTAAGTCAAAATTCTGTCTCTCTGAAAGTCGAAAATCTGTATCTTAACTTTTGTAGATTTTGAAACCAAGAATTATTGTAGAACCCTTGAATCCCTCATTCTTGCTATTAGATTTGTTTACATTTACAAAGAGGGTCGTACCTTTCATGCTTACTACCTTGGGAATCGTGCCTACTATTGCTGTTGTTTCTGGTTCGATTTCTCCTTGGTGTTTGGGCGCCTAGCTCCTAGCTGTCATTTGGCTGTGGTTTGGGAGCATTCCGAGCTGATTCAGAGAAGTTACGTCCATTTCTATGAGGTTTGACATTGCTGGTCTGATTTTTTGTTAACTTTGTTTCTATATCAGACTTATTAAATAATTGTACTTGCTGGTTTGAGCTTCAATTCTTCATCTTATATCATTGTAAATGTTAGAGGAAGTGATACTCTAATTGTTTAATGTTTTTGGAAGCTTATCTATTCTATTTGCAGCTATTCTTATTCTTTGTAAAGCTAGTTAGTAGTACTAACGGCTCTTCCTTTATTTGCTGCAATTTTATATTAGTTTTACACTCACACAATTGAGTGGTTGAGTTTTAGAATAAACATCTTTCTTGTTTGTAATTTCCCCCCACGTTATAAGTGGTTGTGTGGAGAGTATTGCCCCCACGTTAATAAGTGGAAGAGTGGATTTAAGGGCTGACTTGCCGCCTAATAATTGTTGTAAACTCACCCACTGAATAAGTGGAGTATTCCCACCACTTGTGGATGCTTGCATCAACAGATGAATTGTACTTTCAGCTTTGTTTATGCCTAACGATCCTCTGACCATATGCTATCACCTCGCCCACATTGGGATCTTGGTGAACATTCTTGGTTTGAGTTATCTTCTTTGCTGATTTGCATTTGGGGCTAACGCTAATCAGTGTTTGGTTGCTGATTTGTGTGTTAATTTTGGGGAAAAAATTAAGGGGGAATATTTCATCTTTTTTTATTCTCCGATTTGCAACTGCAAAACTCTAATGAATTCTACAACTGAAATGGAAAGCTATCTCCAACTCCAAATTGAACTCTTCACAAGAAGTGGCCCTTGGCCACAAATTTGGTGCAATGAGAAGTTCGAAGTAACTCCTCCAATCTGCTGCAATAATTCAGATGATATTTCACACCCTCAAAATTGCATAACCAATGAGAGATTTCGTTCCCAATGGCTGGAAATGGCAGCAACCCTAGCTGGTTTCTTCACCAAACAAGTTCTTCAAATCAAATAACAATTCCTGGATGATGAAACAATGGTTGGCCTCACCTATTTATTTTTTTTCACCAAGAGGTTAGCCCACAATCTAGAAGCTTCCAAAAATATTATATTATATTTACACTTTATTATAATAATATAAAATATAACTCATAAAGTGCAAATATGTTATCCAACGATATGTTTTCTAACACGATGTGTTATCAAACAGTGTGTTATCCAACATCCAAGAAATCATAAGAAACCTCCGATTAACTCCAAAATCAATGAGTAGAAACCAACAATCAATGAGTAGAAACCAACAACTGACTGGGTAACTGCTTGAAGAAGACCCCCTAAGCATGCTTCTTAGCCTACGAGGTTTAGGAATAGGCTAATTCCTCTAAACTCCAATGCTCATGTGAAATGAGACTAGTTCCCAAATTGAAAAATGCAATGATTAAATTGATTCTATAGATTAATCCCAAAAACTTCTATGCACAAATTTTAATCTAATATTTAATTCCCAATTCAATAGTTTCAAACTAATTGAATAAATTAATAAAAAATTGCGTTCAAATATATTCAATCATGCCGTAAATAAATTATTAATTCAAAAACTCAAAGGATTTTAAGCAACTTTATTGCTTAGATAATTTATTAGCATTAATACTTATCTTTGAAATGTGCAGACGAAATCCCCAACTATTGTTGGAATGGTCCTTGGTTCAACCTCTTCCGTCTGTGAGTAGTCTGGGAGGAAAGCAGACTTCGCTGCTCTACACGAGTGCTGGTTCCACTGGAACAATGCTCAACACTCGTGCCACAAAACCATGCCCTGGCCAGGACTGTCCCGAGTGCACGCACTTGTACCCCAGGTTGGACACCCACTGTAGGAGTGCCCCTTCTCCGTCCTACTCACAGCCTGCTAACCTTGAAACCCTATTCCCGCAATGTGCTTCACTTTTTTTTTTCCTCTTTTTTTTCCTGTCCTTTCCAAGTTTCACATGAATGATTTATATATATTTTAAGGGGTGGTTTCCAAATCATCACACCCTTTCACAAAGGTTTCCTTTTTAACAATTATTTAAATAAATAATTAGGCTTCCCCTTTTAAAGAATGTTTATGCATATTCTTTAATCTCTCTTTTAACCAAAGGATTATAATATCCTTTATTTTCTCCCCTTTTTAATTCTAAAAGGTTATTTAATATATTTATTTTCTCTTGGGGAAAAAATCATATAACAATTCTCCCCCTGTAAATTAGCTGCTGTCCTCAGTAGCACAAGATAAATCTACATCACAACTCAAAAAACACATAATCAATAATTGAAGAAAATGTTATTGAGAATAACCATTCTTCATAATAATTTTTATATATTTACTTCGTCTATATTTTCTTCTCTTAGTTCATATATATCTCATTTTTCCAATTGTATTTTAAGTTAACAAGTAATTAGAAGAAAAACATTTATTTGCAATGACAATAGCTATATATATACATACATATTAGGAATTTACAATGAAAGAAACTAATGGTATTTTATGCGTTTACCCTCATATTTCAACCTTGTCAATTTTCTCTCATGTAACCAATTTTCTTTAATATAAATATTATAATCAGTTACATGTAACTTCAACATTAAATCTATAAAATTATTATCATGTGTTGACATACATTTTCATTATGAATAATATGCATAACCCATACTATGTGTTTACTCAATCAACTTTACCATTTTACCCACTCGTAACTCCTTCAAAGAATGCAATACTTACTATGCACATCTAGTACTATGTGGCCACTCATAAACTTATAAAAGTATAATCTATAACATCAACATACATTCCAAGATGATATTCATGCATTCCGGACTACATGAATATCCTCCTTTCATATATCAAAATCAATGTAATTGAAATCTTAACCCTAGATAATAAGGAATATGTACAAGGTTATTAGGTTGATCAAGTCTAATAACCTTAATCAAAAGAAAACAACAATATGTTATGACTACCCATAGGGTACTTCATAAAAAAAATACTAAGTCCAATCTTCCCTAAATTCCTATACCAAATACAATTAAATGGATACTAGTACACAATTACCCTTAAATTATTATTTCATAAGGTAACCCAATCAAACTATGGGAAAAATTTAGAATCCAATAATGTAAATTATCACATTTCTATTAATATTAAAGAGTGCTTATAACACCTAATCTAGTCATAAGATCTTTCAAAATATATCACTTTGTCAAAGACTCATAGGTAAATAGATAAGAAATGACCAATTCCAACCAATGAAGCATAAATCTGCAATAAAACCCGATTAATCGCGATTTTTAATAAATCTGCAGCCTGGACGATTTTTTCCCGATTTTTTCAAAAAATCGTTGACTTTTTGGTTGACTTTTTGGTCAATGATTTTTTTTTGGTTTCAAACTGCAAATTCGCCAAAAAAACGTGTTTAAAATCTGGAAAAAAAGGAAATCAAGCTGATTTTCGCACAAGAAGGCGTTGAACTGTTTGATAAAATGCATTGGTAGACATGTATGAAAAATGTGGTAGCATAGAAAAGGTAGTGAACTATTTCAAAGAAATGTGGTCTCATGGTGATGGA
This sequence comes from Sequoia sempervirens, assembly GCA_007258455.2. NCBI lineage: Eukaryota > Viridiplantae > Streptophyta > Pinopsida > Cupressales > Cupressaceae > Sequoia > Sequoia sempervirens. The sequence goes on along the minus strand of VDFB02323983.1, from coordinate 14,297 downwards.
ATGCCATAGCGAATGCCATGACAAACAAAATTGCTATGGATTGTCATGGCATTCCATCACCATGAGACCACATTTCTTTGGGCATTTTGAAATTCACTACCTTGTCTATGAACTCTATGCTATTGCTTACTATTATGCTTTGATAGATCTTTCCAAGCATCCATAACTTGTTCAAAAGCACCTGTTTTAGGGTTTTAGCCATAGCAGCAAGGCAGTGAACTGTTTGATAAAATGCTTTGGTAGACATGTATGAAAAATGTGGTAGCATAGAAAAGGTAGTGAACTATTTGAAAAAATGCTTCAAAGAAATGTGGTCTCATGGTGATGGAATGCCATAACGAATGCCATGACAAGCAAATTGCTATGGATTGTCATGGCATTCCATCACCATGAGACCACATTTCTTTGAGGCATTTTTTGAAACAGTTCACTACCTTGTCTATGCTATTGCTTACTATTATGCTTTGATAGATCTTTTCCAAGCATCCATGACTTGTTCAAAAGCACCTGTTTTAGGGTTTTAGCCATAGCAGCAAGGCAGTGAACTGTTTGATAAAATGCTTTGGTAGACATGTATGAAAAATGTGGTAGCATCAACAACTGTCACCATCTGATATTTATGCAGTTGTAGTATGTCTTGTGCAATGTAATCAGCGATATGAATATAACCAACAAAAATCTATTTTCTCTAATTCATGGATTGAACTCTGTATTTTATTTGCTCTCAATGTCTGTATGCTATGGAAATGCCATTAAATTTTTTTTAAAGTAGCTTCTGACTATTTTTTTTCAATTTTTTATGTTTTTTTGTAAATCCGATTTTTTCCCGATTTTTTCCCGTTTTTTTCCCGTTTTTTTCAAAAAATCCTGAACTTTTGGTTTGCCGATTTATTCCCCAAACGATTTATGCTGCTATGATTCCAACTATGTGACATTTGTTAGACTTCTCAAGGCTATAATTTGTATATCCATGTATCTAGGATGCATAATTCAAGTATATTTGTTGTCTAAATTTGGTTGGAATAGATAGTCTCTCCTCTTGTAAGATTTGACATGTCCTTGAATCTAAGCCTAAGAGCTATTTGGCTCCATATCTTATAATAATGTGGTGTTATTCTCACCAATTCATTCCAAACACAATTTCAAGTTTAAAATATGAATCTAGGGACCTATGGGTTATGGGCCCATAATGTACTTAAAATAGTTATATGTCAAAAATCCTTGTGTAAATAACATATCAAACATACTAAAGCCATTTTCTCAAAATAGGCACATAATTAAATAGAAATTAGTTGACAAGATACTATCTTTATTATGAAAACAACCTCCTTGTGTAAGAGGGTGATATCTAATTCTACAAGGAGTAGGTCAACACTAACTTGGTTTGACAAAAAATATTTTAACAAGGCTAGTAAAATAAAGATATTCTTGATTTTTCTTTTAACAAATTCATCTTTTAATAGTATATTTTATAATTCAAGTCTCCTTAATTTAAAGCAAATCTCTACCAAAATCTAAATTCAATGGATTTACCCTTTTTGTTGAATAAGGTCCATGCCACATATTGTTGGTATCATTAGTTTTTTTTGCTTCCAACATCATGTATATGTTTTCTCTCTTTCTTCTAAGATCAATATTATGTAAATGTTGTTGTCTATCTATCAAAATCTTTGACACATAAAATGAAAACATCAAAAAAAGAGAGGATTTTATAATTTCAAATTATAATCATTTTTCAAGTAAAGTGGATAATGCCTAATAATATGTGTATGTCATTATATTTATAAGTGGTTTATTGGTGACCAGTTTATTGTTGATGATAAATCTAATCATTTTTTTACCTTGATCCTCTTTCTTTATGAACTACGATGATTAAAATATTAAAAGGATAAATACGCAAACTATTACAAATTACGATAGAAGAGAGGTTTGAAATACTAAAGCATAATTGTTTGAATATTTTCAGACCTTCTAAATTGTCTCTCATAAGCTCATAGTATTAGTCATCTTCAAGATCAAAGTTTATTAATGCAACCCAATATATCATTATCAAAACATAGTTTGATTGTTTTATGTTGTTAGGGACACACGAGGGAGAAGGAAAGTGTATTGCAATATCACCCCAAATTCAATCTAATTATTTCGCAATAAGAAATTCAAAGTTGAACTATTTGTATTTATTTTTTCTTCACTATGCCCACCATCACAAAGTTCCTTATTGGTACTATCTATCAAATTATATAAATCTATGTGAATTTGAGGTAACTATTTCAAATGGTTCTCAGATGGATAGAAAATAATTTATTTATAGGTATCATGTTGTTTAACTAATAGTTGCATATAGTTTGCATGGAGAATCCCTTCATTGGGCACACGGCTCATCAGATCCTGCGTTTTGAATATTATGAGTTAAAAAGCTCACTATTAGAAGTGAATCTAGTCAGCATGATAAATTAATTTAAACTTTAAAAGGAACATATTTTCATTTATTTTAGTGAAGAAACAAAGATGTTCTCATAGTTAGTCATATGGATGTTATGAATACATCAAAATGACAATAGCAATGTCAAAGAGCTTCTCAGATAATTCCTAATCTCGTCTTAATGCTCCTGAAACTAAACCAACACCATAATGACATCCACAAATATTAGCAGACACTGGACACCATAACGGTATTTTCATGCGCTAGAGGGTATTTAAATACACAATAAGGAATTTAAAGAGATTGAAATACATCGATCACTCTTAGATTCGCCTCCCCTTGTCCCCTATCTAGATGTATGTTACAGGAGAGCGAGGAGAGATTTAGGCTTGTGGTCAGACATGTAGTTTTTATGTGAGAAACTTATATATTATTTAAGAGGGAAACTTCAAATGGAAAGGGTTGCTTGATAGAGAGGATCAACCATCAATTTTGGCCTATTTGTGGTATGCAGCTGCCTAAAGTAGTGCAAATTGCTTGTTAAAATATTTTATGGAACAATATACGTGCGCTCTAAGCTCTATGCAATACGCTCCAAGGTCTCTTTTGAAACTACACCTTTCACCTTTACAAAATTTATGCAGATCCTAGAGAATGCCTTTGGATATGTGTGTGATTACAATGAATTAACTTCTGTTCATTAGTTTTCTAACTCAATGATTATTCCTTCCTATAGAAGGATACTATGTTTTGTATTGAGATTGTGCTAGCATAGATCTTAATTAATCAAACACATTTAGAACTGCTTTTTTATACATATGGCACAGTATTTTAATTTTCTTGACATGCAACCGAATGTATCACTGGTCTACAACTTCTTATTTAGTTCAGATCAATCCAGCATATACAAATAAAGTCAATTCTTCTTATGAGTGTTGAGACTACCTCTCTCACTTCTTCAGATTTATGAATAGTAATTTAATAACAAACATCTAGATACATTCAATTGTAAGTTAAACAAAGCAATGAACTAACAGAATTGTATGGTATCGCTGCAATTTTAATCTTTGGTGATTTTTATTTTTTTATTTTATGTCTAAGAAAGAATGTCGTTTTGAAATAATTATCTTTACTATAGATAAACTTGACTTATCAATTTAGTTAACACAAAGAAATTAGGAGAAGACAATATTGATATGTATCAAATGGTTGTCATCAGTCATATCCTGAACACAAGTGTGATCATTATATTTGAATGTCAACTGTTAATCTTGCATGGTTAATTCTGAAATCTAGGTCAACATAGTGTGAAGAAGGTATACTTGTTTTATAAAGCAACAGATTGTAAATCCCAGTTGCTGTGACAACACCGTTTCAAGGAAAATAATTGGTGAAAAAATTTGCACACAGGAACCTATAATGAGTGCTATATGAGCCTGGTTTAAGAAACACCTTTGTCCTCAGAAAAATAAACTAATAGGTTATTGCCAATATCACACTTTAAGTTCAATCTTTTTAGAAAAAAGCGTCAATCTACACTGCCCTAATTCAAATGCACATTCAACTGGAAAAGTCGTCAAAAGTGTCGTTTATTGCAAAAAATGAATGACAATTCTCCACCAAATGTTCATAGATTTCAGAGGGAAGGAGAACTTCAACGGTGGTTTGTAAAGTAATTTAAAGTGGATCTTACAATCTACTGCCGAATTTTTGAAGGTTAAAAAACTAATTGGAATCAATGGTAAACAATTTCAACTGAAAAATTTGAAATTCACAGTAAACTTAATTTACTCAATTTTTTTGTTTCTAATTTTTTTAGATTTTTTCTTAGATTTTTTTTTGTTTTTTGAGTTAAAAGAATTTTACTCTATTTATAGAGTAAATGTTAATTTTAAAATGATTTCGAGAAAACGTTAATTTTAAAATGATTTCAAGTGAAAAACGGTTTATGAATTGAATAATCAAAGGGGAAAAGTTTTTTAACTCTAAGTGAAAGGTGGATATTTTATGGGAACCCTAAAATTGATTTATCTCTGTTAGTTATTCCATTTTTTCTATTTAACTTTTGAGCATAATAAATAATCAAGAATTTCAATTCATGTATAAATTATTATAATTTTTGATTTGACATATATATTTTTGTAAATAATAAATGCAAAAAAATAATATTACTATTAGGATTGATACAGGCTCTGATACCAATTGAAATGAGACTAGTTCCCAAATTGAAAAATGCAATGATTAAATTGATTCTATAGATTAATCCCAAAAACTTCTATGCACAAATTTTAATCTAATATTTAATTCCCAATTCAATAGTTTCAAACTAATTGAATAAATTAATAAAAAATTGCGTTCAAATATATTCAATCATGCCGTAAATAAATTATTAATTCAAAAACTCAAAGGATTTTAAACAACTTTATTGCTTAGATAATTTATTAGCATTAATACTTATCTTTGAAATGTGCAGACGAAATCCCCAACTATTGTTGGAATGGTCCTTGGTTCAACCTCTTCCGTCTGTGAGTAGTCTGGGAGGAAAGCAGACTTCGCTGCTCTACACGAGTGCTGGTTCCACCGGAACAATGCTCAACACTCGTGCCACAAAACCATGCCCTGGCCAGGACCGTCCTGAGTGCACGCACTTGTACCTCAGGTTGGACACCCACTGTAGGAGTGCCCCTTCTCCGTCCTACTCACAGCCTGCTAACCTTGAAACCCTATTCCCGCAATGTGCTTCACTTTTTTTTTCCTCTTTTTTTTCCTGTCCTTTCCAAGTTTCACATGAATGATTTATATATATTTTAAGGGGTGGTTTCCAAATCATCACACCCTTTCACAAAGGTTTCCTTTTTAACAATTATTTAAATAAATAATTAGGCTTCCCCTTTTAAAGAATGTTTATGCATATTCTTTAATCTCTCTTTTAACCAAAGGATTATAATATCCTTTATTTTCTCCCCTTTTTAATTCTAAAAGGTTATTTAATATATTTATTTTCTCTTGGGGAAAAAGTCATATAACATCATGAAAAAGGGGACATTACATTATAGCAGATCTTGAAGGTGATTTAAAGCAGATTTATAGCAGATCTTTCAAGAGATTTAAGGCAGATTTATAGTAGACGCTTAAAGGTGATTTACATTAGATTTCAAGGAAGATTTGAGTAGATTTGTTAAAGTGGTTTTTGAGAAAGACAAAGACTTTGTTGTGATTGAGCTTGGTGCCTCATATTGGATAGGTTTGTTAGAAGACTTGTCATTGATGTCATACAAAGAACTTGGTATGAGATATAGATGTTCAAATTGTTTCCTGTGTTCAAATTTCCTGTGTTCAAACTTCAGATTTACATTTTTGAAGATTATCAAAGCTCATAAGTGAATCAAAGTTCATCAAACATTCAGATTTAAACACAGATTTGAGGAGCAGTTTATCAACATTCAGATTTAAACATTCAGATCAATGTTTATCAAAGTTCGTAAGTTTGAATAATTAAATAAATCAAAGTAATCGCAGTTCACAGTTAATCACAATTCATAAATAAATGAGAGTTCATCAAGTATTCAGATTTGAAGATAGATTTGAGGACTACTAAAGATCATACGTAAATCTAAGTTCATCAAGCATTCCGTTTTGAAGCCGGATTTGAAAACTATCAAGTTCATAAGAGTATCGAAATTTATCAAGCTTTTCACGTGAAAGTCCGAACTCTTATTTGACGTCACTTGATATTTGAACAAGATAATAAGTATGATATGTTCGACTAATAGAATAATTAAATAATACGTGTTATGTTAAGTCCGACTTAATTAAAACGTATTTATAAAAAAAGTGCGAATCTTTAAATACGTATTTTCAAAGAATTACGAATCTTCAAAGCCACAATCGAAGAAGTGTGTTCCATGGAAAGACGGGACTGTTCCTGAAGAAATGTGGCTTGTGCGTCTGAAAAGGTTAATTTGAAGTATGTTTTTAAATAAAAAATCTGGAAATAGTGTTATTAATAAAAAGACGTGTCTCTGCATGAGTCTTTTTGGTGAGATCTTTTGTTAACAAAAACAGCTTTCAATCGATGAGATCTGAGAGAGATTTAAATCATTGTTACCAAATGGTGTGGTCTGTTTTAATGAAAAGACACATTACTTCTTCAAAAAGTCATAGTCTTTGATCAATACATACAGATATAAAGGTGGATCAAATCAGTTTTTAAAAGTTGTGGTTGTTTTCAGAGGAATTGTAGATCAGTCAAGTATCCCATCTCTTTGTGTGGGCTTAGGGTGATATCATTTATCACATAGAGCAGATTGGAGAGCTGGGATTGTAAAGATCAGATTGAAGGCAGTCTTACATCCATCAAGTCAAGGTTTGATACTTTGCACTAGGGGTTGGTGCTCCTTGTAGGTAGGTGCCTACTAAATCTGTAGAGGTCTAGGTGTTCCTTGTAGGTTACATTCTACTAAATCATCTTTTGTAAATCTGTAGGTTGGTGTCTACTTTGAAAAAAATATTATTTCAATAAAATTGTGTCAACTTGGGGAAATTGGTTCATATCAAAAAGTTGATTGTAATAAGTTTCAAAAAGAATAAAATTGAAAGTTTGTGCTGATTTACTGATTCACCCCCCCCTCTCAGTAAATCTTTGTGCTCTTCAATTGGTATCAGAGCAAGGTCCTTCTTGAAAACTTAATCGCTTGAAGGAGATCCTTAAGAGCACATATGGCGAATCAAAGCAACACTGTGAAAGCACCCATCTTTGATAGGACTAATTATGCATTTTGGAATATCAAGATGGAAGCATACTTGAATGCACTTGGGTTTGATGTGTGGCAATCTGTTGTTGATGGGTACTCACCTCCAGCTACCCCTCCAATAGATCAAGCAGGGAAAAAGAGAAGTGAAAACAATGCAAAGGCTAAGCATGCTCTTCTTTGCAGCCTAACAGATTCTGAGTTTACAAAAGTCATGAGATGCAAATCAGCAAAAGAGATTTGGGACAAACTTCAAAATATTTATGAAGGAGATGCAAAAGTTAAGAAGGCAAAGTTGCAAACTCATAGAAGAAAGTTGGAGACTCTCAAAATGGAGGATGATGAAGATATTGCTTCATATTTTCTTCGTGTTGATGAAACAGTGAATATCATGAGGGGACTTGGTGAAGAGATCAAGGATGACTTCATTATTGACAAAATTCTAAGATCTCTTTCTACAAAGTTTGAAGCCAAGGTTGCAGCATTGGAGGAATTAACAAACTTGGATCAGCGAACCAAAGATGAATTACATGGAATCCTTGCTGCCTATGAGATGAGGATTGAAGGAAGATCACCACAAAAGGAAGTCTCATTCAAAGCATCCAAAAAGGGCAAGAACAAGCATGAAGAAAAGGATGAAAAATCAAGTGATGAAGCAGAATCTTACTTCATGGGTAAACTTAAGAAAGGAAAAGGAAAATACAAAGGAAAATTTCCTTCTAAGTGCTTCAATTGTGGAAAAGTTGGATATTATGCCTCAAAATGTCCTCAAAATGAAAACAGCTCTAGTGAAGAAGAAAAAGAAATTAGCAACAAGAAAAAGGGAAAGAAGAATTTCAATAATAACTCAAAAAAGAAGTTTCAAAAACATAAGAAGAGTTTCTATTCAAAGAAAGATAGTAGCACCTCCGAAGAACAAAGTGAAGATTGCTCTAGCAATAGTGAAGAGGAAATATTGTTCATGGCTGAATGTGAGGAACTAAATGCTGATGAAGATTTTGATGTAGAAGAGGAGATAGATCAAGATTGCAATGAAGGAGAGGAAGTAGATCTTGAAGAAGAACTGCACTATGCTTATAAGAAGAATGAAGATTTGAAGAAGAAAGCTACCAAGTACAAATTGAAGGTCAAAGTGATGACAAAAGACTTGGAGAATTCAAGCAAAACCATTGAAGATTTGAGAGCTCAAATCATGGAAGCTGAAAGAAATGAAGAAGAATTGAAAAACTAACTCAATACAAAGGAGATGAAATGTAACAAGTTGGAGCAAGAAATAGCAATGCTAAAGTTGGAATTGGAGAAAACAAAGGTTCAACACACAAAGATTGATGAAGAATCCAGCAAGTTGATTGAGCTAATGAAGGCTCAAGATTTTCTTCAAAGCAAAATGGGAGGTAGTTTTGAAGAACAATCCAAGAAGGTCACTAACTCCAAAGAAGATTTCAAGACTTTCTCAAAGCAAGTTGAAGAAGAATGGATAAGTGCTGATCCTAAAAGAAAATCAAACACTAGGCAATCATATACATTCAATGGGTATTGTTTTCTATGTAACAAATTTGGCCATAAGGCCTTAAATTGTAAAAATAAAGTAAAAAATATTCCTAGCTACCTTAGGAGAGATTATAATCCTTTCACACCATTAATGGACTATAATAATCTATGCTACAATTGTAATAACCTTGGGCACAAAGCACAAGCTTGTAGGACAGTTTCTAATGATTCTCCAAAGCAAAACAAGAAAGAAGATAAGTCCATTAAAAGGAAAGAAATATCAAAGTGTGGAGGAAAAAGGAGAAATCAATGTTCATTCAAACCGCCTTACATGCTGAAAGTAAGAAGGATAGATGGTACATTGATAGTGGGTGCTCAAAGCACATGACAGGTGACAAGAGCAAATTCATCTCTCTTGAACCTACTGATGAAGGAACAGTAAGATTTGGTGATAATACAAGAAAACAAATAAAAGGAAAAGGAACACTTAGTCTAGATAATGGGAGAACAAAAACAGAAAATGTTTTGTATGTTAAGGGCCTAAAAGAAAATCTTCTAAGTGTTAGTCAACTTTGTGATCAAGGACATAGTATCACATTTCTTTCTAATACATGTGATATCAAGAAAGATGGAAAGCTGGTTGCTCAAGCTGAAAGGAAACATAATTTGTATATCTTAAAGGAGATAAGTTGTGAAAGTTGCAGCCTAGTACAAGAGGATGAAAGTTGGTTATGGCACAAGAGGCTAGGCCATCTCAACTTTGATAATATTGTCAAAGTTAGCAAATCAAATGCTGTAAGAGATATGCCAAGGATAACAAAACCTTCTAATATCATTTGTAGAGAGTGTCAACTTGGAAAGCAAACAAGGTCAAGCTTTAAGTCTAAGGAGCATTCTTCTTCAAAGCCATTAGAACTCATACATACAGATCTTTGTGGGCCAACCAAATCCAAGAGCATGAATGGAGAAAGATATTTTATGTTGCTGATTGATGACTTCTCAAGAATGACTTGGGTTGCATTTTTGAAAGAAAAATCTGAAGCTTTTGATAAATTCAAAGCTTTCAAAGAGCTGGTTGAAAATGAAGCAAACATCAAGATAAAATGTCTTAGATCAGATCGAGGAGGAGAATTCACATCAAAGGAATTTGAAAATTTCTGCATAGAGCATGGAATTAAAAGGCAATTTTCTGCAGCAAGAACCCCTCAACAAAATGGGGTTGTAGAAAGAAAAAATAGGACGGTTCAAGAAATGGCAAGGGCAATGCTAAATGAAACCAAGATAGCAGATTCCTTTTGGAAGGAAGCAATTCATACAGCAGTTTACATCTTGAATCGTGCACAAATAAGAGTGAACAATGAGAAGACACCATATGAACTTTGGAAAGGTAGACCAGCAACTGTCAAGTACTTCAAAATTTTTGGAAGCACTTGCTACATTAGAAGAGATGAAGAAGATTTGAGCAAATTTGACACAAGAGCAGATGAGGGAATCTTTCTTGGCTACTCATCAAAAAGTAAGGCATATAAATGCTACAACAAAAGAACTCACAAAATTGTTGAAAGTGCTAATGTAAGAATTGATGAAGGAAAGCAATTCAAAGAAGTTGGACAAAGTGATCACCATGTTCAAACTATGAATGATGAAGACAAAGAGGATGAGGACTCCCAAGAGGAAGAAAAGGAGGAAGAGGCAAAGGAAGAAGAATCTTCACAAAAGACTCCCATGAAGACACCAAAGACACCTTCCAAGTTTGTTCAAAAGAACCATCCTGAAGATTTGATTCTTCAAGATAGATGTAGATCTACAAGGAAAATGGTGAATTACAATGAAGATTGTCATGCAGCATTCCTATCTCAAGTTGAGCCCAAAACTTTTGAAGAAGCAAGCAAAGACAAATGTTGGATTGGTGCAATGAATGAAGAATTGGATCAAATAGAGAAAAATGAAACTTGGGAACTTGTCCCAAGACCAAAAGATAAGAATGTAATTGGCACAAAATGGGTTTTTAGAAACAAATTAAATGAAGATGGTCAAGTCACAAGGAACAAAGCAAGGTTAGTGTGCAAGGGCTATGCACAAGTTGAAGGAGTAGATTTTGAGGAAACATTTGCACCAGTTGCAAGGATTGAAGCAATTAGAATGTTTTTATCCTATGCAAGTCACAAGAAGTTTAAGGTGTATCAAATGGACGTCAAATCTGCTTTTCTTAATGGAGATCTAGAGGAGGAAGTTTATATTGAACAACCCGAAGGCTTCCTATTATTAGAAGACAAGGATTATGTGTGCAAGTTAAAGAAAGCTCTCTATGGGCTTAAACAAGCTCCTAGAGCTTGGTATTCTAGACTTGACAAGTATCTCAAAGAGCAAGGTTTCAAAAGAGGAGATGTAGATAGCAATCTATACATCAAAGAAGAGGATGGACATTTATTGATTGTGGTGGTGTATGTAGATGACATCATTTTTGGTGGAGACAAGGACAAAATGTGCAAAGAATTTTCATCATGTATGCAAAAAGAATTTGAGATGTCAATGTTGGGAGAATTATCCTTCTTCCTTGGGCTGCAAATTTCACAATCAAGCAAAGGTATTTTCATCTCCCAAGCCAAATATGTGAAAGAAATGTTAAAAAGGTTTAGGATGGAAGATTGCAATCCTGTTAGTACTCCTATGGTTACAGGTTGCAAGCTAAGCAAAGATGATGAATCCCAAGTAGTGAATCAAACACTTTATAGATCAATGATTGGAAGTTTGTTGTATCTAACTTCTACAAGACCAGACATAATGCAAGCTGTTGGAGTTGTGGCAAGATTTCAAGCAGCACCAAAAGAAACACATGTTCATGCAGTAAAGCGTATATTCAAATATTTGAAAGGCACTATGGAATATGGTTTATGGTACCCTAGCAACAATGATTTCACTCTTGAAGCATTCACAGATGCTGATTGGGCTGGCAATGTGGATGATAGAAAAAGTACAAGTGGAGGAGCTTTTTTCCTTGGAGGGAATTTAGTGTCTTGGATGAGCAAAAAGCAAGAATCAGTCTCTCTATCTACAGCAGAAGCTGAATACATAGCAGCAGCAGCATGTTGCACTCAACTTTTGTGGATGAGGCAAACTTTAAGAGACATCAAGGTGGAGTATAATCATCCTTGCACTATCTATTGTGATAATACCAGTGCAATCAGTATCTCCAAGAATCCAGTGATGCACTCAAGAACTAAACATATCCCTATTAAGTATCACTTTTTGAGAGAAGAAGTAGCAGAAGGACAAGTGTATTTGGAATACATAACCACAAAAGAGCAAATTGCTGATATATTCACCAAACCACTTCCAAGGGATGCATTTGAGTATTTAAGGGACAAATTGGGAGTTGTCCCACATCCATCAAATTGATTGATGGAAGCATACATTCAGGGGGAGCTACGCACAATATCTTGTAGCTTCATAGATCAAAAATGAAATATTGTTAGAAGACCTCTTGCCATTGATGTCAAAGGGGGAGAAATTGGACATAGGGGGAGCAAAAGAAGAGGATCAATTTGCCATTGAAGAGGTCGCCATCAATGACAAAGGGGGAGATTGTTAGAAGACTTGTCATTGATGTCATACAAAGAACTTGGTATGAGATATAGATATTCAAATTGTTTCCTGTGTTCAAACTTCAGATTTACATTTTTGAAGATTATCGAAGCTCATAAGTGAATCAAAGTCCATCAAACATTTAGATTTAAACACAGATTTGAGGAGCAGTTTATCAACATTCAGATTTAAACATTCAGATCAATGTTTATCAAAGTTCGTAAGTTTGAATAATTAAATAAATCAAAGTAATCGCAGTTCACAGTTAATCACAGTTCATAAATAAATGAGAGTTCATCAAGTATTCAGATTTGAAGATAGATTTGAGGAGTACTAAAGATCATACGTAAATCTAAGTTCATCAAGCATTCCATTTTGAAGCCGGATTTGAAAACTATCAAGTTCATAAGAGTATCGAAATTTATCAAGCTTTTCACGTGAAAGTCCGAACTCTTATTTGACGTCACTTGATATTTGAACAAGATAATAAGTATGATATGTTCGACTAATAGAATAATTAAATAATACATGTTATGTTAAGTCCGACTTAATTAAAACGTATTTATAAAAAAAGTGCGAATCTTTAAATACGTATTTTCAAAGAATTACGAATCTTCAAAGCCACAATCGAAGAAGTGTGTTCCATGGAAAGACGGGACTATTCTTGAAGAAATGTGGCTCGTGCGTTTGAAAAGGTTAATTTGTCATGTCCCCTTCCAGTTGACATCTCTCAGAGCTTATGATTAGCCTATTATGTGACCCTCGTAGGCTGATAGGATGGATAGAGGGTCTTGATGGAGTTTGGCTTGGCTTCAGTTGTCAGAGTTTTACCAGTTGGCTTTCGTTCGGGTTCATTCGGACGTCTTTTGCCTGACTTGCTATTTTTAGCAGTATTTGGTACTCAGCGAAGCACCCCTGCTATTTTTAGCAGTATGGTTTCGTCATGTGCAAAATCACTTGCTTATTCGCCAGCTTCAGACGGTTCGTGAATCGGACATATTTTGAGGGAGATATTAATATTTTAATTGATTAATTAAATATTAATTATTTGGAGCTTATATTATAAAGTTATAATATTTTAATATTATAACTTAAGTGATTTGTCTCAAGGGGTCGACCATCATGGAAGGGGCCACTTTTAATTATAATTTATAATTAAAAGTGAGATTGAAAACTATTGAAAAATTAAAAAGAAAAGTTCGAATTTATTTAAATGATAGCTAATTGAGAGAAATTGAACTTTTGAGGAGATATAAGGGTTTTCATTGGGATTTGAGCTCATCATGTTGAATATCGAATTTTTGATCAAGTCTTCTTCCGGAGAATGAAGCCAAGGGTTTCAGTTATCTACAGGCATTGGAGAACGAGCCATCTTCAGTGTTGCAATTCAGAGGCTGTGAAATATTAGCTGATCTATTGTTTTCAGAGAGATATCTTCATTCAAAAGTTATCATAGAACATTAACAGAGTATTTATCTTCAGGGTTTTCAGTCTGTGCTTAATCCAGAAGGGTTCTTCCTGAGGCGCCTATTTTGCAAGATCTAGACATTCCAATCAAGGGCCGTACAAATTGTACTTGCTGCTGCTAAAGCCGTACCTTCAAGAAAGCCGTACCATCTCACCTTGGACAAATCGCCTTCTCTTGGGTCAGTCTGCCTTCACCAACTGGGGTGCCTATGCATCTGGCATCATTCTGGATCATTTGATGGAGGGAGAAAGGGTTATTTATTACAGCCGTACCAGTTCAATGTCATTTTCAGCTTGCTGCAATATCAGGTTTTCATCAAATAAAATGTTGCTTTTTTCATTTGCATATAATCAGATCTTTAATGTAATCGATCTAGTAGATTAATAAATGGACTGGCATCATTAGATCCCGCATTTTCCATCTTGATTGGCATTGTAATATTTTATTTGGATTTTATATCATTTTCTTTCCAAAATCGAAACTTTCATTATTCATGCAAAAACTCAAAAAAAACCAAAATACACAAAAACAATAAAAAAACAAGCAGTTTCAGAAGTTAGCGGAAACAGGGGTTTATACA